>JAVQJD010092935.1:0-38322 GCA_036023655.1 Nannoperca australis
TCAATGTCTTGACTCTATTTTCTATTCATTTCACAACGTATGGTGGTGAATAAGTGTGACTTTTCATGAAAAACACAAAATTGTTTGGGTGACCCCAAACTTTTGAACGGTAGTGTATAATCATTGAAACACAGTGTGTAATGCTGGAAGGTTTCAAAGAAATATATTTTTATATATATATTTCTTTTCAAATTAAAAACCCTTTAATTCTCATTAGCATTTGCAAAATAAGTCTCCACTGTACCTTAAAGAGTCTGGCATTTGTGCGTGGTACCAACGGTTGATGTCAAAGACCCCGATGTAGGTAGACGGAGTTCCCTGACCATAGGCCTTGACTTGCCAGCTGAAGATGGACACACTGGTGTCTGGAGATGCAACTGAAAATGCAAAGAAGGGTGGGTGAAGAGGCAGGTAAGAAATAATAGTGGAAAGAAGTACAGAAGGAGAGACACAAAGAGTGGGACCGTTCTCCATCGTGCAGTATTAACAGTTGTAATGAGATCCCATAATGATGTAACGATTTGAAGATTCTATTTATCTACTATGACAACGTGGGAAATGTCAAAGCGCAAACCGCTTTAATTAGTTCCTCAAATATTTCCATCTTCCACAAGCAGTTCCAAGAGAAGCAAGCTTACCTTCGTTCATGCTGTCATCCCTGTCAGGGTGGGGTCTGAACTTCTCGATGGTCTGGCAACTCAGCAGGCGGGTGTTGGTGGCATGGGCCCTGAGAGGGAAGGCTGTGCCACTTAACTCCTGACTGTAACGTTCCTCACAGTACTCCAGACCCTGAGTGACAGAAAGGTAAAGCGGGACGAGAATAAATACGCAATAGATTTGCTGGGACTGACAAAGGACCAGCATCGTAAAGAATTCATTAACTGGAGTAAACAGAGAGCAAATATTGTTGGAATCTTGAATGCTCTACAGACCTCATAGAGGATCTTCCCAGAAGCTAGACACTTCCTTTCACTGAAGGCCAGCTGTAGCAGGCGGAGGCTGACAACATCTCCCTCGCTGCGTGGGAGTGAGAGGAGGTAGAGGCAAAATATGAGCTTGGAAAATAAACAACACAAATAAAAACACTTGGGATTACTTGTTATATGCTGGGCTTACAGTTCCTGAGAAGACTGGACAGCCCAGAGGTAGCAACAGTTCCTGGGATCATTTTCTGGCTCCTGGAAGGTGAAGGCATGCACAGGCACCCTGCCACCCTCTAACTGGGAGTGGTATCTACACACAAAACATCAAACAACAATTTATACACATACAGTGATTTGAAGGTTTAAAATGTATCAGGGTATTCTATTAAATTATATTTAACTGCTTTTGAATTCAAAAGAAGCACAGAGTCTTGTAATTACTTTCTAACCTATTGGCCTCTTTCCATTGTATTGTACTACTGTGCCGTTACTGTATTGCAGTCTTGTCAGCAATAATGCATTTCTATTTTGGGAATACGCTACATGACATACAGTAATAATGCAATGTGGCCTGATTTCAAAAGGATAGGCTATACAGGGTTGACACCCAAGCTTCTTCCCCACTTTCACAAAACATGAAAGTCCGAAGAAATACAAAGACTCACTCCTTCTTTAGAGTCTTCATGTTCCACAGCTGTAAGTATCCATCAGAAAATCCCACTGCCAGCTGGTTGGTCCTGGAGATGTACTGCAGAGCTGTGGCTCCAACTCCACTGGGCCCATTCAGCTGGAGACAAAGATGTCTGCCCTGTCTGGTGCTGACTTCTCTAAGCCTGGGGATCTCTGCAGGAGACTTGGTCACCACTTGCAGGTCTGGGAACACAGAGTACATGACGATTTTAGATATAGAAACAAGAGTGTCTGGCAGGGGGGGGGGGGAGATAAGCACTCAAATAAGGTTAAGAGCAGTTTGTAAGGGACAGAAGACCAACAAAAGAAACAGGCATATAAGTACACAGACACATATAAACCCAACTCGTTCTCACACAAGCTCCTCACCTGAAGCCTCCAGTTCACTTTGGCTGCAAGAGAGGTCGTCGAGACAGAGGTCCACCAGCAGAACATGCCCGAGATCTGTTACTACAGCAGCAATGCCAAAGAACCAGCGCAGACTCTGATGAAGATGCTGGGTAGAAATGCTTGCTCCGCCATAACTCACTAATGGCTCAATAGCTGTAATCTAGACAACAGATGGGGTTGAAAGAAGGAAAGAAAGAGAGAGAGACGTTGTTCAGGTTTTGATGGACAGGCTGCCGTTATTCAAACAAAAATGTGGTTAAATCAGATCAGAAGTCGTGAAGTTGAATTTAACTTCTAAAATACTATTGTGCCAACACCACTTAGAACTGACTTGGAAATCCATAGATTTTATTTCCTAATCTCTATTTCACTAGAACAAAAAATTCCTCTTAGCCGAATGTCAGAAGAAATATAGTGTTACTACTTATTGACAGAATGCAAAGAAAATTGTATTTGTCGTGTCATGACCATTAACATTTTTTGAGACATAACACAAAGACATGTCTTTCACATAGAATCAGGCGCTGTGGAGAACATGCTGATTTTCCCCATTCATTTGAACCGGGGTACTGTGTTCAGGCTGTCGTGGGTGGGGGCTGCAAAAAAAAAAAAATGCAGTGACCTGCGGCAAAAAGTTGAAAATGAAATACTTTTCTTTCTCCACAAGTTGAAAATTTACTTTTGGATAAACACAACCACACATGCTGCGGCAGCCAATCATGCTGACAATCAGACTGGCAGATGTCCAGATAAACAAGAACTTTGTTTACTTGTAGCACTTTAGCATTAACTGTTTACTGAGAGCAACTGTGAATATGGAAGAGAGGCTCTGTGATTACTGTACATCAGCTGTTCAACTCTGCCACGAGTCTTCAAGCTGGGAGTGCTGGTTAACATTCCCACACTCGTTGTCAACGCCTAATTCTATGTGAAAATGGCCTTACTGTCAGCAAATTGAAAAAGAAATGTAATTTCTTTGAGAAACATATTTTGTCAATCAGCTAATTGGCCACTCCAAAGCATAAGACCGTCTCTACCAGTTAAGAGTAGAGGGGACCCCGGTGCAACGCCAACTCACCCTGCCTGGTATAACCACAGCTTTGACCACCCTTGACAGTGCCAAGTCATAAAGACACAGCACGCTGCCCTCTGTTTCCTCCAAGCCAACCAGCAATCCAGACCTAGTAAAATAAAACAAAGTCAGGGAGTTAACATTTGATATTTCCTCCACACCATTATTAAGATACATTTAAAAATCTTTCTTTGTAACAAAATGTAAAAGCACATTTATTGTTTCCATTAACTACAACAACATGAGATACAACGTATTAGTTCCAGTAGAACTATATAGACTCAAAAAGTGATAAAAAGATTAACAGTGAAACAGCTCTGACCGTTTGAGCCAGCTGAAGTCCCTGGCAGCTAGGACACTGGGTGGGTGCTCGCCTCCACCACTGAAGCAGTACGCAGACAGCCGCTCTCCTGTCACTGCATGGACAACCTCCAGATGGGGGCCACAGGCCAGCCATGCCAGCCCGCCGCGGCCTTCACACACACGGACAAGGAAAGGAAAGGTTAAGGGGATAAGATCTAGGATTATCACCAAGTTGCAGTTCCAATTTTAAGAGTTAACCAGCCCTGGAGATAACAACTGACCTGCAGCCAGTTGTACAAGCAGTTCTTAAGCTAAAACTTAACCAAGTGATCATGCATGAGAATTAAGCATCACTAAATTAAAAATTATATTATTAAATTATTAATTACATTATTAAATGTTGTTACACCTTGTGATTCTGCGGAGACTTCCATGTTTACGTTGAGGAATAGCTGGTGCTGTTCCAGCAAGTAATTAATGGATTAAAGGATTTTAATCCATTAATTATGGATGGGCAACCCATCTTAATAAATTACTTGTTTGAAACTACATAGTTTCACTAATGTAGTGAATATTTTATGTTTTGACAGCCAACAGATGTAATTATGGGGAGTCATGCCAATGTGTTTTAAACCTTATAGATTGATCAGGATCAAAATAGGCTTACCAACAGTGAACCTCCCATGTAGCACAGAGTCTAGGGTGATCTCATCCTCCCCCAGAGCATCTATAGTCACTCCTGGGAAAGGCACCAGGCTGCTGGTGACTTGGGCAGTCAGGTCATGCATTGTTCACTGTATAAAACATCAACACAGGACATACAGTATGTTAGAGACAGCAGTTAGTCTGTTTACCCGTCACCAATAATTCTCTAAAAATACTGCTAAATTATTTCTTAAAGTTAAGTGGTCAAAAGGTAATTTGAATTTGTCTGCATCATCCTGCTCTCAATTCATTCTCACTACTTAAAACATCAGTATGTCAAAGTAAAATGAAAACATGTGAAACACTTTCTGAACCCCTCCTACTCCATAAATCCACTTCAGGCTTCATCTGCTCAGCCGGGTTTTGCGGTACAAAAGAGGTCTTTCTTTTAACACACAGTTGCACTCCCAGTTGTCAGGAAACATGCTGTCAGCAAACTTTGTTGGGGTGCAACTGGGTTCATGACACATGACATACTGCTACACATCTGTTTGCAGATCGCTAGTGTAAAGCACAATTCCAATCATTGGTCAAAGAACCCCCTGAAGTGGCCTTTGTTAATCCTTCTCCAGACCAACTGACAATGCCATTCATATTTTTCCATTTACAGGCACAGGACAACTAATCTACTAAAGCTTAACTGTACAGTGAAATCAGATGCCATTAGTCATTCAGCTGCACCTTTCAGAGTTCTCTTTTTAATCATATTTCACTTTTCATAGATCTTTGGTCAGACATCCAGAAACCCAGGCTTAGCCTAAACTTTAACATTTACATTGTTTATGCCATCAGGGTCCCAAGAATTTGCTCTGTCCTGCCTGTTTATCTTTAGCTCGCAAAATCAGTATACTCTAAAAACATGTTAAACCTATGTGATTTATTTAACATTGGAATGATCATGTTTTACCCTGTGTATAATTCTAATAACTTTTGTTATGCTATTTCTTGTAATGTTACCATTATTTATCCAACTCTGTAAATGTTTAGCATTGTTATTGCACTAGTGCAAGAAAGAAAGATAAAGATGTATAGACAGATAAATATAGATACTTTGATCCCATGGAAAATTAAGCTTAAATACTAAAACACCAATACACACAAAAATTGTAAGAACACAAAAAAACAGCCGTGAAGTGATAGTATGATATAGTATGTGCTACATGGAACAGATGCAAATGTAAGGTGATTAAATATATATACAAAATATAATATTATCTCAAGCAGTGTGGTATACACAGTTACCCTTTCAATGCTAGCTCAACCGATGAAAGTGTGTCACAGCGTTTCACAGGGTGCAAAATTGGACAGAATACTGCCCTCTGTGACCACAATGGAAAACACAGTGGATTCAAGAGAACTCCCGCGCAACCAGCCTGTCACTGCGCAGCCACATGCCACGACGTGAGCTTGAACGTGTAGACGTATTGCGATAATTACGAACTAAACAAGCCCAATTTATGCACTTAATGCCTGGCTGCGCTGTTACAGACTGTCGCCAGAGGCAAATATTACACAACAGCAAATAAGCCGATTTAAAAACAAATCTAGCTTCATCAAATACAACATCTAGCGCTCACGTGTGCCAATATTTGCAGTGTTTGAGTACGACATCCCATAAAGTTTTATACTTTCACGGCGTGTTACAACCAGAACACATTTCAAATGTAATCATCAAACGTATGAGCCAAGATATATACGTTATTGATATTTAAACGCCAGTCAACAAGTTAATGTTAGCTTGCTCGTTAGCATCTGCAGAGCATAGACTAGCTTTGTCAGATGCAGTTGTTAGCGTGGAGCTAGCTTGACACAATGTAAACAAACGATGGCTTTCTATGTACAAATTAATGCACAGTGTTGTTAAACATGGAACATGGTGACGACATTAAAATATACGTATGTTATTTATTACTGAATATGTACTGGTAGCTGCCTTACACACTTTCTTTAGTACATTAGCAAGCTACACGGTTAGCTTGCAAGGTCATGCAGGATTACGGTTTATCAGAGTTCCCCGTTAAAGTTAAGATAGCTAACCTAGCTATATGCATACATGAACATTACCCTAGGGCATGGCTACAGTTATTTCACGGCGTATCGGCGGTTCAGTTACTATATCTGTCCAACAACGATCATCAACTATGTTAGCTAACTTCAACGCTGTTTAATATTCAACATGAAAGTTAGTTTAATCGTCCGGGGAATAACTAGTTAAAGCAGTCAGGGTGGCTAACTAGTCTAGCCTGGGGTACGTTGCTACTTTGGCTAAGATAACGAAGTTAGCAAACCAATAGCGTTACGTTTTTCGCGACCCACTTCAGGGCTGACAACCAGGAGTAACGCCTTTTTTCAAGAGCCAACATTATACTACAATTTCTTTGTTGTCGGCGACGGGTCATGTCTTTACTTGAATCTGTGAATTTAGCTAGGTAGCGTTACAGGTGAATTAGTGGTGTTGCTTTAGCCTTAACGTTAGCTGGTGTACACAGTGCAAACGTACTGTAGAGTAGCTTAGCAATTCAAAACTAACTAGCTTGTAGATACTGGCAACATCATGGCACATTTGGTCTTCGTCAAAGACAAGTCACACCCTTACTGTAAATCTTTTGGAGAATTTAGCCAGCAATCGTGAGCTAGTCCTGCTAGCTCTCTCCCAGCTACGCTGGAAAACGTGATGCAATGTGCCGCTAGCTGCTACCAACGTTAACGTTACACTAACCTGACCGATGTTGACGGCTTTACCAGAGCCACGAATTCTTTGTTTTCCTTGACGAATCTCCCGATTCCTTTTCTCGACTGTCATAATCCGCTCCTTTTCAAAGTACAACTCATGCGCAGAGCCCTCTGTGCCTCTATTAAATGACCAGCACGAGATGCTCCTTCTGACTTCAGCCGTCTGGTCTACACCTCAAAGCGCCATTTCCACGGTTGGAAAGTGCACCATGCATTTCTTCTTCGCCGGCGTCGGATATGGCAGAAGTATAGACACAGCAGCGGTGTAGTGCTGCCCTCCTCGGTTTGGGCGTAGTTTCTGCTTCAACTCGTTAAATATTTGGGGGCTTAAAAAAAATGAAACGTGCCAGAACTACTACTCTTAATGTTACTTCCCTAACATCCCTAAACATTAGTGTGAAGAGGTGAGGGTGGATCTGCACATATATCCTTCCGGTTTATTTCAGTCTTTGTTCTCAAAGTTCTGTTATTCAGGACCTTTATGATCTCATTATGTTTCATCTTGTCAGGGAGACTTATGACAATGCACAAATATACATGTAGTGCATTGGGAGGCCAGTGGAAAATAAGCTATTCGGCAAGTAGAAAAGACTCTTTATTAGGACATTTATATACTGCTGGTTATTTCTTCTAATAGTCCACATATTAGTTCACTTAAAGTACTGAAGTCGCATCTGGATTCAAGAATATCATGCACAATAACAAGAGTGTATTGTGCTACACATTTAGAAAAATGTTAAAACATTTAAAGTCAGAAAGAACGACTAGAATAAACTAGGGAATTTTTATATACGTAAATTGAGACACTATACACATTATATATAAACATCATGGCAGCAACAATGTTTCTGCCCAACATCATAGCAAAAACAGACTGGTAGAACAAATAATAGCAGTCTGATGGCCTCATGTGTTCATGATGATTGCATAAGGGGCACTTCATATTTCAGTGTATGAGAATTATACTGACAAAAAGGAAGGCGTGCAACTTCAGCGGAGTCAAACTTAGTGTTTAAAAGCATTCACTATGATGCAAAAATAAAATAAACAAAAAACATATCTAGGGCAACCTCTGGAGATGTATTGCAGAGGTAGATGAGAGGAGTTGTTTCTTATCTTGTGTTAAATAGTCTCACAGCCAGAAAGAAGACATTTCGCAGTAGTCTGGTGGTATGGCAGCACATACTTGTGTACTCCCAAAAGCAACAGGATGAAAAGACTATTGGCAGATACATCATCTCGCTTGCTGTCGCCACTGATGTTGGGGAGAAAAGAGAAGATGACGTTCTAGCATCAAACATCCATAAACACTTTTAGAAGGTTTCAAGTCTGAAGTTGTTTCACCAGAACAAGTATCTACTTCAGGTGGTGGAATTAAAGATTGACCCTTACAAAGACCAAATAATAACAAAAAAGAATGAAAACAATACTCAGATACGCTGATGTTAGTTAAAAAACAATTGATAGTCAGCTAAAGCTGGGTTCTTCAGACACATAAGAAGCAACTCCAAATGACGGTAGAAATATGACTGAATGATCTTTCAGGTGGACTTCAGAAAACAAGAAAAACAAAACTTATGACACCAAGAGGAAGTCACATCCGACACTCAGACCACCCTCCTTTAGGACATTCTTGTAACTAGTGACCGTCTCTCTAGTATGTGATGAGAGTGTGAGATGTTTTACTAATTCCTTTTCAACACTAGGCACCTTCAGAAGACAGGTACAGCCATAGGCTCACAATTTCCATTCCATTACACTATAATTTCCGTGGAAAAATGTATAAACTCATTAAGCATACACAGACATTTTAGAGAATGTGTGATTTCCTGGTCTACAAAGGTACAGAATGATTATTAATAAATGTAGGGATTGGCAGCAGTTCTTTCAGTATGTCATAGGGGTGCGCACTAGTAGTTGTGCTGTAGGGTTCATGTATCAACTGGGGCATAGTGTTGTGATGAAGAAGTGTTGAAAGGTCTGTTGTCCATCCTTTAGTTGTGAAACACTTAACTGTTGGACACAATGGTTTATAAATATATATTTAGTAAAACAAGCATATACAGACAACAGTAATTGACTGAGGAATTCGGCTTACATTGTCAGGCAGAAGGTATGAAAGTTAGGTGATTCCATTGTCTAACATTTTCTACCATTATTACTGTAGATGTTTTAATAACAGCTTTTGTGAGTCCCATTTTGAGCATCAGCTTGTTGTCGTAAAAAATGACAAAGCATAGTTAAAATTATTGTGATATGATTTATCATTGATAGAAAGGCACACACACTGCCACATGATCTATAAACAATACATTTGAAAAGCCCTCAATACAAAAATAGTTTCCTTTTTTACAATACTGTCTTCTAACTGACGGGATCATTGATTAATGCAAATGCAGTGTTCTGAGGCTGTGATTTTTTCTTCATCTGCCGCTCAATCATCAGGTCAAACTCCTGTCTTTCTCTGAAATGAAAAAGAAAGTGAAAAGTCACTTATCATATTCAATATTTAGTGTAAAAATTGTTTAACTCAGACCCTTACCTGTTACTGATACATCGTCCTTTTAGGTACTTCTCCTCTGCCTTTTTCACAGAGACATTGTCCACCCCAGCTATGGCATAAATGATGGCCTGCATAGGAGCACAATAATCTCAATAATCTAAACACCTGTACCACATAAACCGTGAACTGCATGTCAGAAAACAAACTATAAGCTGTAATAGAATAAAATGACACAAACAAGTGCTGATGAAAGCATTAGCTCACCTCCGGAAGAAGCACATCCAGGACAAACGGGACACACTCCATGGATTTCATGGCAGCCAGGCAAGAGGTGGTGGCCACTGCCGTTGTGTAGAGCTCGTTTAGGTACCAGTAAACCTGGTCCAACTGCTGGTCATCTTCCAGGTATATGTTCACCACCCGTCTCCGACTGGCACTCAGAAAGGAGCGAAGCCATCTGGATTGCTGCCGCCCATGGATCACAGCCTGTAAGGAGAGTGATACAGGAGGGTAGGGTTCATTCATACACGGACGGCCGCTCGTCTTGCATGCTCTTTTCTTGTGCAGCCTATTAAAAGGATTACGTGTTTTGATGACTTATTGTTTCACAAAATTAAAATCTAAAAGTGGATGTCATTAGTTTTTCTTGCACTTATCAAAAGCAGTTTGACGATGTCAAACATAAAACATGTGAAACATTTGTTTCAGCTGTGCACACCCGTGTTTTCGCAAAACCGGTTGAGCTCTTGCAATTTATTGTAATATATTATTTGTATATTACTTTTTTATACATGATTTATATATGTCGAATGTTCACTGCCAAAAACACAATATATAAACATTTTTATGTATGACTGAGTAAGTGTAGAATGAGGTAAACATTGGCAGATGTAGTAATGATACTAAGACAAGAGGGTAGTAGCAACAATACAACCACAAAAGAAAGAACAAAACATACTTATACTTAAATAGACAAACAAACATAAAAATACATCTAATATACCAGACATTTTGGAGAAAATAACATACTAGACATACTGTGTGCTACTGGCACGGGGAAAACAGGACTCGGCCAGGGGGTGCAGGATGCTGGTGGAGTACAGGGGGTTGCTCAGACAATGGGGACAGCATCCAGCTGGAGGGACCTGACATGCTCTAAGAAGGTTAGACCATTTTCAGAACATTTTACGTTAGAGCCACAAAGGGTGTTAAGGGTATGAGAGGAGGGACGAGGACTCTTCCGGTGAGTCAGTTAGACGCCTCGCAAGCAATGTTCGAAAAGCTGCGAGGTCAGTTAAACGTTGATGGCAGTGTACGGCCAGTGGGTAGGTCACCAAACAAGCCAACAAAGGGCGAGGGGTGGATGGGAGCAGGTGTGACGGCTGAGTCACAGAAAAGACTTCCAAGACAGAGATGGGGCGGGACAAGTCCAAGACGTGTTGGCGAGATTAGCTGGTCCAAGCTGACATTTATCACATTTTGGATCAGTGGCAGCACAGATGCCAGCTAGTTAGCTTTTAGACCGGTGTACTCTGAACTACTTTGTATTTTAAAACCCTGTGATCCCTGTGGGATCAAATAGATATGTGAAAACTGACTGCAAAAGTCTCTATCTCTATATCGATTTCCTCAGACCAAGTAGCGCGTAGATTATCAGAGGCTGAAGATTGGCACGTGAGGAGAATGCTGTATAGCTTTGAAATGGTTCCTTCGAGGTGAGGATTAATATCAAAAATGGTGTCAATCCAGGGAGCAGGAGGAATAGAAGGGAAACCAGGGAAGTGATTACAAAAAGTCTCGGATCTGCTAAATGCCTAAATGTAATGTATCTGGAGAAGTGGGTCCTCTGCAAATTGAATACACGGGTGTAAATGCCATGTCCAATTTCAGGTACATTTGTTAAAATACCTGGGTGTGACGTGGGAGAAATCCCCTTCCAATGATTAATTCAAACCAGTGGTGACAGTTATCTTGTCAAATTACACGACACAGCCAGCTGAATGCACAGGGAACCTTTTGGTAGACCTCCATAAGACTTCCTAGAAAAACACCCACTTGGAGAAAGTGTTTGCCAAACCAAGAATTATAATAGCAATACAACAGGCTCCAGTAATCATACCAGAAGGCGTTCTTCCACCATGCGCTGCTTTACGATGAAATGTACGAGCTTCTCATTAGCGCGGTTGTGGGCGGCATGAGTGCGGTCTGGCAGCAGCCTCTTTGAACTCCTGTTGACCTCCTCCTGCTGTTCACTGAAGCTGTCCTCTTTATGATCATCACAGGGCGCCTCCATCATCGTATTACTGGCGATGGTTAGTCTCTCTGAGGCTGCCTGCGGGTACTTCCTCCTCACTGGATAGCCTGAAGTAGTTAAAGACAGGCGGTAAAGAGCGAGAAGGGCTGCAGGTGTACTCACATTTTCATTCTGCTTCAGCCTAATATTGTTGAATGTTTTACGACAAAACTTACTCATGTCATGAGCAAAGTACTCGATGAAGGAGCCAGAAAATGAGCCACACGCTACAAAGATAAAACGTTATAAATACTGCTATTAATTCAGTGGCATCAGAACAATATGATTTATATATAATGCATGTAAATATCAGTGTCCTTTATCTGTTTGCATAAGCATCACATGAACAATTCTTACCAATCCGTATTCTGTAGTCTGTTATGAGCTCCAAGGACCACTCAATTGCGGCATCAAACTTTTCTTTGGCTTTACACTATGACAAATACGAGAGACAAAGATAGTCAGCCAGTGTCAGAAAAACATGTTTTATAGGGAAGTGAATATATAATTTATGAGAAGTTCTTACCACCAGCTCATTAGCTTCTTCACAGTCAAAAGGCTTCAGGGGTTTCAGAGCCACAGAAAGCCTTCAAGCACACAAACACAACGAAAAACCAAACTCCTGATGATAAGAAGCTGTGCCAGTAATTCTTTAATGTTTTGTTTGAATATCTTGATTTGTAGTCGGATCGGACTAGACCGGGCTTTTCCACACCACATCTAGCTGCACAGGATGCCTGCATGACTTTCGTTTATTTTAACTCATTTTGAGACACCACTGCGGGAGATCCCCAACAGCTAGGTGTTTAAAAAGTGTGATCTGCAGACACTCTGTGGCTTAGAGATCCTACACAACCTACAGTGCAATCCTACACACATTAAAAAGCACACAGGCTGACAAAGCAGTGTGTGAAAACACATTTGTTCCCCCTACCCTTTTTTGTGAATCATTGCGTCATCAATGAACATGATGCTGGCTTTTTTCTGCTTACGGTTCACACTTTTTACCTGCAGAGAAAAACAATACGGATGTTATATACATTTTAAGCCACTAAGGCTTTCAGGGTTTGCTATTTTGCAAAGTCTTGACCACAGGCCTTATATCGGATCACTGATATTTCAGGCCCACAATGGTCTTTAATTTCCCCAGTGAATATCATCTACCTCTCATATGAAGTTAATGTTATAGGTTAAGAGCATTGATATATTTACAATAGAATTTATTAGTACTGAAATGTTTAGTCAACTAATCAATTTAAGTTGTACAACAGAAAATCGGTCAAATAAATAAATACAAATCATAATAAGTAAGTGTTTAAATAGTTGATTGAACAAAAATAAGAATTTCTTAGTTCAAGATTCTTATATGTGAGAAATTGCAAAAAATCTTAGTAAGAAATTGTATATTGTTGCATCAAACACAAAAACATGTGCTAATGCTTGTGCTAATTGATGATCTACACAGGTATTTGCACTCACCAATGCAGGCCAGAACGGATAGTTTCTGAATTTGGACCACACAAACATTCCTTCTGTAATGGACGGGGACTCTGAAACACAAAAACAACCCACTTAAGGTATACAGTACACAACCCAGTCCATATTTAGACCCTTTATAGAGGTTGTAATTGGCATTCAGGCACCGCAATGTCTCACTTTTGTTGTCCATCTGCATCAAGTAACTTGGTAGCTCCTCCTCATCACTTCCCTCATCTTCCTGGAAGGACGAAGACAGCAGATGTTCCTCGTGGTGACTCAGCTCTATTGATAGATCTGAAGACAGCAGAGACTCGTCTTTTTTTTTGAGAGGGGGGGGGGCGACAACACGGCAATAATACAGAATTAGAACAGGTAACTTTGTTCACATTCATTTTGTTTTGTTTTTAAAGGGGGCTACTCTACAAGCAGTAGTAGCTACCCTAGCAAATGTAAATCCACACAGAGCACGACACGTTTAAGAGTGATTCTGCAAAAAAAAAAAAAAAATTGCAGTTGTAACAATTTATTATGCTTTGGATTGTGAGGGCGATGACCTCCCAAACTACAAAATGTCGCACATTTCCTGAAAGCATTATGGTGACTCTGCATGAGAAGGGCACTAAGATGACACTACCTTGCTCTGCTGCATCAGGCTTTACCAGTTCAAATCTTGGCCTCGAGCGTTCAGATGCCTGAGTAGAAGTATCCCTCTGTGAATCCGCTGTGTCGATTTTCCGCCTCCTGCCACGCCGGCACTTGGCTGGTGGATTGGTGGTTGTACTGCAGGTCTGCGTTTGCTCCTTTGCCACCCTTTTTCTAACTTGTCTTGGCTGATAAGCGTGACCCCTCCCACTTCTCCTTTGACATTTAGGCTTGCAGCATGGTGAATCACCCTCTGATGTCTAGTAGCAGAACAGATATTAAAGGGAGTTAAAAAAAGAATATCACTGAAATGAACCGTGGAGGCTGAAAAATCTGTGGGCTCAAAATGCAGAAACAATTTTTATCAGTAAAAACAAGATTAAACACCTTTAACTGAGTGATGAGTTCAGTGTATTCTAGCTCAACTTGTGTTGCTCCAGGAGGGGACTTTGAGATGTCAGACAGGAGGTCAGAGGAGGAGCTGTGGACTGGTGTGGAGGTCAGTCTGTCTTCTTGTCTCCATCTTTTTTGTCCCCTGCCTCTTTTTGGAGTTCTTGGTGAGGAACTCACGGAGGACTGGCTGACAGTGGCCAAATCACTGCCTGGCACAGTATTTGATTCCTCTGTAGCTTCAGATGAAACAGAGTCAGAGGCGACTTTCACTGCTGGCGTCTTCTTAGGTTTTCTTTTTCTTGTTTTCCGAGGTCCACCTGAAATGATCACTCAGTGTCATATATCTACCGTCATTTGGAATTGCTTCTTATGTATCTTTAAAAAAAAAAAAAAAAAAATATTTAGATGACTCAAAAGATTTTTGATTGCTTACAACATTTCAGAAAGTGAAATGCCAAGAGTACACGTTGAGTTACCTTTCATTGTTGTATGAGTTGGTGTAGTCCTCTCTCTGGAAATATTTCCCTCGAGTTCATTGGATCAGGGGTTTATTGAAGCCGATTTCCTTCTCCTGGTAAAGGGTTTGGCAAGGTAATATTGTTCAACCAACTTACAACATTTGGGCCCTACTTTCACTTTAGAGTTAGGCCATGTTGGCATTGAGATAAATGCCACCTTCACACTGCTTTCATTACCTAAAGCCTTTCGCCATACAAACAGGATCAAAACATGTCTTGCAAATTAACGCTGTAAACTATCTCAGTAATGTTGTTATAGCACACGACTTTCTAACTTCTAACGCAGTGTGTGTCCAAGATAACACACAATATTTACAACAGTGCCTCCAACACTACACGTCAGCTCAGGTTCTTACAGACGACCTGGCACTGAAGTGTGTGTGTCAATAAATAGACAAAAAAATAACATCACACCTGTACAAGCCTCATGCTAAACAGCCGCAATATCCGGGCTCAACGTTTTAATCATAGACCAGCACAGATCACAACGTGCACTGCGAGCTAACACGGTAGTTTGACAGAGGCAAAACAACTTGTTAACTTGTTGCTAGCAAAACAAGGCGCAGCATGACAACTGTTGTGCTACTAGCATGCTACTAAAGAAACGCACCCGCTCAAACCACCCCGAGCACTGAGCGCAGCGACCGTTGTCAAACAAACGGCAAACATTCACCATGTTTGTAATATGGTTCTTAAAGCGAGTTGTCTGTCCGTTAGCTACATTTGTTACAACCTATAGTTAGCTAACATTAGGCACAACCAAATATGTAATGGTATAGTTGGCACGTGTACGCCTACAAACTAGGAGAATAAGTAATTAGCCAGTTTTACATGAGGCCGTACTAAATTGAAACTAATATACCGCTAGCCACCCGCCTTAAAATGGTTAAATTCGGCCGTATGTTTGGACAGTTAGCTGTCAACAACAGAGAAGACGTCGGGCACCGCGGGGCCTGCACACGGTCACTTCATCTGTCTGCAACAATACTTACAAGGTAAACACAACACGTAGCACACACAGTTCCCGTGAAAAAACTACTCATTTGCATTTGTCGGGACGAAGAAGAGACTATACATATTTTTATACTACATACGATTGGGGCGCTTCTTCTTCCCTTATTTTTCGTGTAGTTTAATGGCGGTTGGCATCCAGCTTGTTGGTGCATTACCGCCACCTTCTGCTCCGGAGGGTGGATCAGCCAGTAGGCCACCTCTCTAGTCTTCCCTCAACAGGAAAAAAAACAAAAACTTGTACCTACTCACACCCCTTCCTACACTTTATCCTTCATTCTTGTTCACCTTGTCTAACTCTACTTCCCCGTTCATACCCTTTATGGTTGGAACTCGCGGGTCGTAAAACGGAACAAAATATTACCGCCATCTACTGTACCGGAGTGCGTCCATTCAAATCATCGGAGTAAATGAAGAAGGGCGTTGCCCAGGTCGAGGTCGCCGTGAGATGAACCTAAAGAGGTCGCGGGATAATCACTGTGGGAGGCGACGAGAAATAAAGCCAGCTACACACATTTTGTTTCATTTTCTTTTTTCCCTCGTTAATTATTTCTTTTTCCCTCATCGGGTCTCTAAAAACAAAAATCACTTTAAAATCGAACTGCTAACAACTTAAAAACACCAGTGAGAACCTGTGACATGGGTGTTGCAAGAAGACATTTCAAGGGGTCACAGGCTCAAAAGGTTGGGAACCACTCAAACCACAAAAAAACTAAAAGATCTCTAATTAAAAAGGCCAACTTATCTATATTCACTTTTCATCTTTACCTCTCACGTGTAGTCTCTCTAACGTATCTAACACCAAATGCAATGCATATGTTTTACATCATGCAGTTACATTACATTAAACTTTTGTAAATGTCATTCTTTTTTGTAACAGTCTCTTCCTGTGGCCCTTTTTTTATTTTACAGAGGATATTCCTTAGTGCTGCAAAACGAAACAGTACACATTTCTATATAGATGAACTTCTGAAAAATGGCACCATACATGTTTAAATCAGCCCAGCATGCTCTTCATTCACTCAGCTGCTGCATTCCTGCAGCCTGCAGTAATAACTTTATGAGCACGATAGAGGGCACTGTGTAACAGGTCATCAACTGCTCTCTTTAACGATGAACACTGGCTCCTAAAAAACACTCAAGTGACTAAATGCAGGAGTGTCTCCTACAAGATATTAGAAGTAAATGCAGATTGATTTTGATACTCTTCCAAATGCTTGAATCTTAATCCTGTACCATTTTCTTATCTTTTTCTACATATAGTTTTCCTGACTTGGCACACCACATACACTTAATAAAATCTAATCAGACAGTTGACGTATTTGACTGATATTTAGACTTACAGAGATGTTTGCACGTCACTTTTCTAAAGGTCACGTGGGTTGAGGAAAAAAAGAGGTTCCTGCAAACAATTAGTTTGACAGTCATTGAACATATTGAATGTTCAAAGATCAAACATCTTGACACTGACCAGTTGCCTCGTTTGTCAACGTCCATGTCTAAACAGTGTTTTAGTTGTTTGGGTTTTCCACATTTCTTTTATTCGGTTGACTGTTCAATTATATTTTCTGTCATTTTTATATGTTTAAAGATCCAGGTGGCTGTTTTCTCCACTGCCAGCAAATAAACTGCGATGGGGAAATACTGAATGCTTTATTTTCTGTTGATTTTACAACGTTACGTCTCATCAGGTCACTAAAACCCTCAACATTACCCAGAGAAAACATACCAAGAGTTCAGTGCCCTCAGTGGTAGCTAGATCCCAGGAAGTGTAACTTTATATTGAGTTAAACACACAATCACATTATCCTAACAATATCCCAAAGTAATGTAATAAACATCTATAAAGTCAAATTCTCTCACTTCACACAGGCAGCAGTGCCACTCAGCTGGAACCTCTGGATGTGTATTGGCCCGTGGTTGAGAAGGGACAGGGTGGCCCCGCCCTCCTCCAGATGTGCGCCCCTGTCCTGTCTCTCCAGTCCGCTGCTGGCTTCAGCAGAGCGCGGAGCCTCGGGAAGTCAACAGGAGGGTGCGGATAGTATCACCTAAAGTAAGCTATAAACAACGAGGAACCGACTCCCTTAGCGGTGGTCTACACCAGTCGGATCTTTCTCGATCTAATGAGTCGTGACTTTGTCGGTAACCCACGAGACGGAGTTTTGCCCCGGGGTGCTTGTGTGTTACCTGGCCAGCCTCAGACGCAGAGCTGATAGAGAGAGGCAGGTCTGAGTGCGGTGCCAGTCCGGAGCGCTGTTGAGCAGAGAGCCGGATTCAGCGCAGAGCAGACTCTGCTGACAGGGAGCGGTCTGCTTTCTCGCATGACCTGTGTGAATCCTCAGTTTGTTTGTTTGTTTGTTTTTTAGAAGTGATTCGAGGGATTTCTCCAGAGGCAATAAACCCGTGGAAAAAGACAACAAAAAACATTTAGGATTTTGTTTTGTGGTCTCTCTGCGACGCAATGGGGATGTAACCGGTTTCCACATGCATTTGGAAGCGGCGCGAGGTTGCCTCCAGATTGAAAAGAGCAAACTGCAGGGGCGTGTGGTTAATTGAAATCGATCCAGTGGTCTCTTTTTTGAATGTGAAGCAGCAGCAGAGGTTCTTTCTCCTCTCCTCTCCTCTCCTCCTCCTCCTCTCACCTCCAACATGACTTCACTGTCGGGGACCAAGGAGAGGTCTGTGAGCAGCCGGAGCAGAAAATATGGGGTATGTTGTTTATTACAGTAGCTGAGGGGTGGACACCTCTGTTAGGCTACAAGCCTGGTAAAGATAAAAAAAACTTACATATTCAGTGATGCATGCACTTCATCTCACATACCCACCCATTTTAACAGGAGACTGTAGTTTGCTCTCCCCTTTTCCGGCTGATATAAATATAAACTCATGAAAGCTCAGTATTTGTGTTCATGCTGTTGATTGATTGCTTTGTGAACGTCACATTTCACACATCACTGATTGTGGTGTCACACCAGTGGCATGTATTTTCACTGATAGATCTCCCACATCTCTTATATTATCACCGAGGACTGAGCAATTAAATCAGTTATTAGACTCACACATGTCTGTGTCACTGCCTACTTCCTACAACCTAATTAGCGTTAATTTATAACACAGGGTTGGCTCACATCATCACCTCTTCACTTGGAGACGATTCCCACCTATCAGCCTACTCATGGCTTCCTTATTATAGCCTTTGTGAGGGATTACAGTAGCTATAGTACCCAACCTCTCCAGCCGCTACCACATCAATAGGTCTGTTCTCTCTGACTGGATTTACCCAGCCGCAAAATATCTAATTTTCAACTCCTTGTGGCTCATTT
The DNA here is from genome assembly GCA_036023655.1 of Nannoperca australis. NCBI lineage: Eukaryota > Metazoa > Chordata > Actinopteri > Centrarchiformes > Percichthyidae > Nannoperca > Nannoperca australis. The sequence continues at coordinate 18,979 of JAVQJD010092935.1, forward strand.
GATTTTCCCATGTGGCTGTCTGAACAGAGAAAAATAACACAGGTCTCCACATGGAATCTGACTTGATCCTATTTACACAATAATGGAAGCATTCAATATGTTGACTGCCTTGTAGAACCAAATGTTGAAGATTGCTTCCTGTTTGTGTGTTTTTAATTGCCTGACCATTTGATTTAATACCCCAATAATTTATAATAAGAATAAGACTGTATTATTGGCATGAGATACTGTGACTGTTTATTGTGTGTTTAGCCCTGCAACGTTTCTTTCCAAAACAGGATATTCACCATTTATCAGTTATTGGTGTGTAGGCTAAGCAAGGATATTGAAGCTTTGAGTCAGGTTCTATTTTTCAATCAGAATAATTTGTTTTTGATTCTCTCTCATGAATGTCAGATATAAGTTCAGTCGACCCACAAACAATGGATGATTGGATGGATTAAATTTAACCAATCAGGTAGCAAGGATAACACACAATAATTTTTGCTTTACAGGCAAAATGCAAATAGCTGTACTTTTAATTTGCATGATACAAGACATATGCCCTCACCCTCTCCTCATTATTTTATTCTCATCCCAACCTATGCAACCCGTTGTGTGCACTGGGATAAGTGGGATGTTGCACATCTTCACACAGTATAGGCTTTTTTTCATGGCACAGATTCAACTTGTTAAAGCAGAAAAGCACAGGTGTAATTATGAATAACCCTATATAACCCCTATATAACCTATGGGGAATTCAACCATTATTCATTAATATTCTTATTTACACCGATGCTTCTCCTGTTATGACATGTCAAAATGTCTGCTGTGAAAAAGATCTGTTAGTCAAGTTTTCTTCTTTCACAGGTGCCCGACACGTCACCAACCAAATCTGCCTCCTTTTTCCCGGACACATGGTACCGGAAGGGCTACGAGGAAACCCGCTCCAGCACACGCCCCGCCCCGGAAGGAGCCGGCTCCATGCCAAGCTCCACAGGCACCCCGTCCCCAGGCTCAGGAATCTCCTCACCAGGGTCCTTCTCCGGATCACCGGGGACCATCTCTCCAGGGATTGGGACAGAATCGCCTGGTTCTCTGGGTGGCTCCCCTGGTTTTGGGACAGGCTCACCAGCCTCAGGCAGTGGAAGTTCCCCTGGTAGTGAAAGAGGGATATGGTGTGAGAACTGCAATGCTAGACTGACAGAGCTGAAAAGACAAGCACTGAAACTGCTCATCCCTGGACCTTACTCCAGCAAGGTAAAAACTCTGCTTGTCCTTTTGTCTTATGGTGTGTATGGATGCATGCGTGTGAATCCTATTGCATATATTTTTGTACTTCCTTTTCTGTAAGTCAGAGGTGAGCTGGTTATGCTTTGTAGCATAGCCTCCAAAAATAACTTGTTCCTTCATTAACTGTGGCATTTGGACAGTGACACTTATTAACTTGGTTGCTCGTGAAAGACTGGGCCTCTAATCATTCCCTTGCTTACTGTGTTGCTGTGCAGTCAGAGTTATTGTTCTCATAAATCATAAGGATGCTGTAATTTGTCCAACCCTCATTCGTCCAGCTGTGGAAAAGAGCAAAGACCAAACAGCCTGTGGGATTTAGGATAATTATTGTATCTGAAGCTGTTAATCAATTACTGTTCACAACAATAATAGATGACACAGACAATACTATTTAGATTTTTGTCTTAGAGTTTTCCAGTTTACCCAGTCACCCATATCACCAAATTGATGAGTTCACTTTATTCTATATTGCTTTTGTCATTTTAAGGGAATTAAAATGATGGATTACTGAAAAACATTGACCACTTTGAGCAGATGTTAATCCATACACAGTAGATTGCTGCCTTTTTTATAATTTTTTTTGACAGGTGATTTCTTTCTTTCTGTGGGTAATCCATATAATCCATTTTAATTCCATTAGTACAGTGATTCTCAACAGGCAGATCATGAGCCCCAGAGTGTTGTGAGTTTTTTATGATATTGTGTCAAATCATATACTATACAAATTCAATAAAAAGAATCATGTATATAAATATATAGCCACATACTGAATAGTCAGCCTACACTGAATAGTTTTCTAGCTCATAAATTATGATGAATGAACAAAAGGAACGTATGTTAACAGCAACAGGAAGGAATCAATGTGTTTCATGCAGGTTGTGCTGTTGTACTTGGGTCAGAAAAATACAGATAAGTACATTTTGGTTTTGATGTTGGTTTGGCTCGTAAAAAATGAGAATTTTTCTTTTCAAAAATCTTTCTTCTGCATATAGAAGGAATGAAAAAAACCTAACCTCCTGGCAGAGCTTTTGACTCTGAATAATTTTTAAACATGTTGCCTCTGGGTTTTGCTGCAGTTGACTGGATTTCAGTTATGAATACAGTGGGGGCCACACATCAGGCTTGGAGTTAATTGGTAACAAATAAGCATGGATTATGCACCATTGGGCTAATAAAGTGTATCCAGTGGGAGGGAGTCAGATATGGGACTACAGTGGCTCAGAGAGTTGCTGTACAGCCTGTAAGACACAGAGGTGGAGACAGACAGTGGGTTCTTATTAGCTCAAGAACATGGCAGTTGGAAATTGTTAAGAGCGGTAGGAGTTAATGGGGACTGTCGGTGGGCAGACCACTAATTAAAATGTTATTTGTGAGGTTGGGTTCAGTTCAGGCTGATTAAAGCTTCCCCATTGCGGTTGACTTTATTGCAGTGTATAATAAGCACAGGCACTTAACTTACAGTATTGTGATTGGTGAGATACTGTGTGAAAGACCTGCATATCTGCATATAACAAAAAATTGTGCTTTTAACAGCTGCAGATATGGAAACTGACAGTATTAATGAACCCAGTACACAAAATTATGGTGTGCAGGAAAAAACAGCTGTAGGGTCATCACAAACCAAAATAACTTTCTTTGGCTGAAAGATTTTGTCAATGAAAATGGATGGAATGGGAAACTCAGTAGGACTTTGTACACAGGCATGTGCTACACCTTACATTCAGCACACTGGATATGTCATAGTAATTTCACAGTCAGAGGAGCAAACATGTGCCTCTGACATACGTACTTTATTGTGTTGTTTTGTGGTTCTGATTTAGTTTTCCTCCTCAGCTCTTGCTAAACTGATTTAGAATCTAGACTGCAGAGTTTCTTGCATGAATGATTTCCATTGTAACCATTGTAAGTGTTAGTAAAATTAAGTAATGGAGCTGTTAATTAGATCTTTTATGGTACTTGGTAAATAGTATAGCTCATCGTTTCTTTGCATGAGGGACAACCTGTGAAGGTGAAACCCAAAACTAAGATGCACTGCCCCGGTGAATCTTTGTATACCCAACAGAAAAATTGCCGGCATACTGGTACAACATGTCCATCTCTCAGTAATAAAGACCCACAGTTTTTACTGACTGGTTGAGTGAGCAAACATGCAGCACTGTTACAAATGTGGTTGTACAAACACATATTCAATTAGGAGCTGTGCTGAACTGTCATTATTCTTTGCTGTTGGCCGCTGAGCAGCAGCAGTGGTTAGTTTCTCTGCTTAAAAACACCTCTGTGGTTTTCTGTCTTACAGTAAAGTTTCTTCCTTATACTCTTCTTTTAAGAGTTGACTATGCAGGTGTTTTGTGTCTGGGAAAAGCTGAACTCGTGTCCTTGGTAAAGAAATGTGACCTAATAATCCTTCTCCTTCACCAAATGTGCCAGAGCAGCACTTCAGCTGTGTGTGTGTGTGTGTGTGTGTGTGTGTGTCCATGTCCCTTCCTGTTGTGCTGTCAGCATGAGACCCATGTTATTCCCACAGGACACCGGGACATATGTGACCTCTCACAGCTAGAAAAAAACACACATTCACCAACCGATATACCCCCTCAACGAACACTTGAAGGGGTACACACACACACACAGACACAGACACAGACACACACTCACACACACACACACACACACACACACACACACACACATCTCTGAACCATGCAGACCTGTCTTTGTCTCATGCCACTTGCCCCATGCTAGCCACACACACACACACACATTCTCACACAGGGCTGTTAACACTATGCTAATGATGACCTTCACCAGTCTTACCACTGAATATTTTGCTGTTTGGATATCTGCAGTTTGGTGTGTGTGTGTGTGTGTGTGTGTATTCATTTGTGCTTGTAAGACATTTAGCATGTTTTTGCGGCAGTTTGTAAGAGCCTTCTGTGAATACAGAAACATGCACATACACCTACACACACTTAGTGTCCATGTTGGAATTTGTTGCTATTCTTAAATGTCAAGATATTAGATTGAGGCAGACAAACCAGTGTGTTTGTGCATGCGTGTGTGTGTGTATGTGTGTGCTCATCCACTGGTTTATTGTATGAGCAAGCATTAGTTAGTGCAAACAAAGTGCTTTTTGTGCAGTGTTTATTTGCTGTCCATTAAATGAAGCTGAGAGGGAAATTTATTCAATCAATCAAGCATCGTCTGCTCCCTAGTGGCTCTAAGGAGACATGGCAGTTTACAGATGGAAAGAAGAAATTGAAAGGAGGTAAAGATGGAAAGAAAGAGTAATTTCAGCTCATATCGTTCATATACTTAAGTGAATAAAGGAGCTAGAGAGGGAGAGGAAGAGGGGGAGAGAGACAGGCCATATTGCCAGGGGCAGAATCTGTTGAGGTATTAGAATGAGCAGAGTAGGTTTTCAGGTTTAGACACACACATACACGCAAAATGTACAGGCACTCGTAACCACAGGACTCAAAAGCACATCTGGCCACACAGCTGTACTCACTTAAGGCCTCTGTCCCTGCACTACTGGTGTGTATATCAGTGTGTCTGTCTGTGTGTGTGTATTCATCCCTTATCCACACCCAAATCATAAATGGATGCAGGGTGATCTGTTTTTGGTTGGTCCAGTTCAGCTCAGGAAAGTGGGTCACTCTCTGTGTGCATGTGTGTTTTAGTCACTAGGAAAGTGTCTGTTTCAGATCAGCTGAAAGTCAAAACAATGTATGTTTATAAAGTGAAACATACACAGTTCAACTTCAGACATAAAAAATCAAACCAAAAAAGGACATGTTTGTGAATATATTCACTCCCTGAGGACCTCTTACTGGCAACTTGAGATTTATTGAGATTTCTTTCATCTGTACGTTTATTTTTTTATTTTTGTGAATTTGAAAATTATGTGAAGTACAAAGTACTGGGGATGCACTTAACATGTTTACATTAGCAGACCTATTGGTATGTCTGCTTAGATTTGGCTGTAGATTAAAAAGCAGCCAGCAGCTTCTGCGGTACATGCATTTTGGACTTAAATGCACATTAAAGGCTGGGATCACACATCCGGTGCATGACAACCAGAAAGCTTGCTTTAACATATGGCAAAGTCATTTTTCCTATTTTTGTTGTTCATGACAAATGTTTGGCCAACTTTTGTGCCTGTTACTAAAAACTCAAATCTGGACAAGTGAAATCAAACAGCTACTACTACGTACGTTTTGGCATCACTTACTGGAGCTCTGAGTTGGTGACTTTAACACAACTTAATCTTTGAGAAACAGCAAATTACTAGTAATTTCAAGGGTTGAATGTTGTTGAAGCAGTAGTTCTTAGAAATCTTCAAGCCTTAGTGGAGAAACAAGTAGCTGATTAACAATTTTTGTCAAGCAAAAGTGCTGACTAGTTTCTTAATGTTAAATATCTTTGGGTTTCTGATTGATGGTCAAACAAAAAAAGCTATTTGAAGATGCCATTTTGGGCTTTTGTCCCTTCGTGACATTTTACAGAAATAACAAATGTAACAGTTGAATCAATAATGGAAACAATTGTTAGTGGCAGTCCTAAATTCATCCCAATGTAATTATCTTACATTGCACCAGTGGGTGGTACAGTGTGCAGCACTATCTATAATCACAATCTGCATACCACAATCATTGTTATTCTCCAAATAAAATATGCTATGAAAAATGCCAACATGCTTTCAATTAGATGCAGACTTAGTGCTGAAAGTATTAACCCTAAAGTTGTCAACCAAATCCTTCTAATACCCACCACAATCAAAAAAACCCACTTCAGGAGATGTTAGTAAAACACATGACCATCAGGTGAACTAGAGACTGAGGTTCAAAGCATATGATCTATCTCCTGTTTCAGATGCCTTTCCAACACTCTTGTGGATATAATCAATTTAGCTAATCCCAGTCACTAGGTAATTTTCACCCAAAGCCAGCAATTTGTCTGTAATTAGTCTACTTATCAGATCAAGTGGTGGAGTATTATTTATCTTCTATCTGTCCTCAAAGGGATGTATTTCTCTACACAGGTAGCTAGCTATCCTGTAATAACCAAATCCCATAACACTACAGAAGCAGGCCTTCGGTAACCACGGCAGCTGGTGTTGCCACGGCAGCGACGTGTGACAGATGTGAGCCGCATACATATCTCCATCAGTGTTAATGGGCTCCTCATAGCTGTGTGCGTGTTGGTGAGGGGCAAAGGGAGGGTGAAAATATATGGAGTTTATGTGAATAATAGCGCGTGTTAGCGCGCATGTGTGCGTTTTTGGCAAGAGGTAAGAGAGAATATATATAGTTACAGTAGTGTGATGGTGTGTGCACATGCGTGTGTGTGAGAGAGAGTGATCATGCCCTCCTCGTGCCTTTCAGGTGTGAAAGACATTACCATATAAAGAGGTGGCTTCATCAATAACAGCAAGACGGTGTGGATGGATGGTGTGTGTGTGTGTGTGTGTGTGTGAGAGAGAGAGAGAGATGAGGGATGCTGATGCAAGCTGAATTGCAGAGCTTCTCACTGGGTTTATGTCAATTTGACAGTATTACTTACTGTACCATCTCTATTTGAATTCAATAACTTTTTTATTAGAAACATTATTGTTAAGATAATACCCAAGAATTTGTGTGTATATCTAAGAAATTTACAATGTAGGTGTTTATAATGTGAATAACATGCTAAACTACAAAGTAAAGCATATAATCATTGCTGCATTTATCGAGTGAGCCTTAAACCCATAAAGCCCTCGTATAACCTAATGCAATACAGTTCAACTGTCCTGTGAATAATTCCGCCTACATGGATTTTACAATGTCCAGAGTTTGCAGAAAAAGATACAGCAAACAAAAATCGTCCAAATGAGGCCAAAATGCCTCGTTGATAAGATTGTGGGTCAGGAGACTGGCAGAACTCCTACAAGCTAGCAGATGGGCGTATATGTAAGTGTGTAAATAACATCTCAGAACAGCACAGTGATCTAAAAAGGAGGTCTTGGCAACGAACATTCAAAATGTTGGGCTTTTCACTGGTGTTAAACTCAAGTGGGTGATAATTTGTACTAAAGAATACTAGCCGGCTGGAAAAAGATTTCTCACCATGTGCGTCTCGTCAGGACCATTGCCCAGCCTCTTTCAAATAGATACCGTCAGTGAGCCAATGACTTCCCCACTACTCCTGTCATCTACACAGTCTACAGATCTACACAAGTAGAGCCCCTTTGGGATTAGGTGGAACCAACATTAATGTGCTGCAGAACCAAATTTATCAACTGAGATCCCTGAGGAATTTCCCCTGCACTTCACGTTATATATAGCTTGAAGAACATACACAGTGATGGAGACAAAAGGGGTCAAACTATCTTTTGCTGGCTTTTTAATCTCACACCACCTTTTCCTTCTCCTCCTCTCTCTTTCTCTCTCTCACACACACTCTCATACACAGAAGAGGAGAATAAGGAGCAGGGGGCAAAGATTATGAGTTAGAAAAAATAAGGAAGACTGTTTTCCCTAATAGTGCTATCATTGTCATTACAGCCAGTGACCCAGAGCGGACACACTTAATTAGACTAACTACCCAAGCCAATAGGCTGCTACAATCAACGCACTGTGTGCTTGTCTGTCTATGAAGAGGCCAAGAAGCTACAAACAGCTCTGTCAGTTCCAAACAACAGCAGATGATAAATTTGAGTTTGCCAATGTGCGTTAATTAAGACGTTTAACACAAAAACACATTATTAGATCCAGTAGACGGATGTGCAGAGTAGGCATGTGTCTGCACATTGTTTGTTTTGTCACTAGTGAATTATTTGAAATGTTTTCATTGCTTAGTTTTTCTTAGCAAGGTAAGTCAAAGTCAAAACATACATGTATGAGATGAGGCATCCTGCTAGTCATGTGGGCTTGGTTTTGCTGTCTGACAAAAAAAGTATAAATAAATAATAATAAAATAATAAAACGTATAGATATATCTAATAACCAGTTGTAGTCCACTTAAAGCGGTGTTGAAGAAGAGCAAGTTTTACATGTGTTGCACCTCAGCATGCAGAACACCTCACAGACTCCAAGACAAAACAAACATGCCCACCACTCCTGCACACCGACTACACATTGCAAATCACACGCATGAATGAACACACCCTGGCACACAACAATTTATGTGCAACAGTTATTGAAAACACACACAAATGAACAAACAAACACACACACACACACACACACACACACAGGCATTGTGTGTATGTGCACTACCAAGAACACTTGTACACTGCTGGATGGTGGTGAAAGTGGCAACAGCACCTGCTGCCATGAGGTCCGTAGCTACCATGGCAACTGCCTCTCCATCACATTCACAATACAGAAATAAGTAGATAATACTATACAGTAGGTATGTATCTGTCTCCTTCTGTCTAGATTTTCATATATGGTATGTTTGTGTGTGTGCTGATACAAAGTTTAAGATTCTATATGTGTAAATTTTACATATAGAACATTGCTCTACATGTGCATATCTATCTGTCTGTCTGTCTATCTCTGCCTGTGTTTTATCTTTGTTTATCCATCTCTCTGTCTGTCTGTCTGTCTGTCTGTCTGTCTGTCTGTCTCTCATGCAAAATGTGTTGAGCCTGTTCAGACACTGTTATTCTTTCCTGTGTGTTTTCCTTTTAGAAGTTTTTCGGCTCCATCATCTAGAGCCAAGATGAAAACTGAAAATATCCCACCGCTCCAGTAGCCGCAGATGCCAGCTCCAGAACTCTGTGACACTGTGAAGTCTCGCTTGCAGAACAGTTTATTCGAAGACCTGCTAACCACACTTTTAACATTAGCCAACCTGCTGTCATAAGCTGATATATCACACAGAAGCACGCACATGCACTCACGCAAACACACCTCGCACATTCGCGTGCACCGTCACAGGCTATCACATAGTCATTTATAACACATCTATCTTCAGCATCTCACACTAGGAAAATCTCATGACAGGCTGAGGTGTGAGTGACGGGGATGACGTGTAAGTGTATATGTGTGTGTGTGTGTGTACTTTATTTTAAGTTTTCAACTTTCAAAGTAAAGGCACTTGCAAAGTGAGGGCATTTTGGCTGTGCCTTATTTTTTCGGGGACTTCTTTAAAGTTAGGATTTTAGGGTTACATTAGAACAATAAAGATACAGTAAGCATGTGTACATGTTTGGGTGTTGAATTAGGGGAATTCTCTCCTTTTCGTTTATTATCTAATAGTCAAACTTTGGAAATGTGGAACCTTTGCATACACATGCTTAATTACAAACACTGTGTTGACAAACAGTTAATACAGTAATACAATGGATTGTATTAAATAACTTTAATAAAAGTAACAACACTGAGAACCTATAGGTCTGACTTCACCTTTATAGAAACAACTCTTTCTGCCACCTTTATTAGTCCTGTAATCTTCTGCTTTAACAGTCGACTTGCTGCATTAAAAGGCAGGTGTTTCTCTGAGGTTTGTTCACGTTTGGATGTGCAGCAGCGTGGGATGGATATAAAAGGACAGTCATCATGAAGTCATCACAATATGTTTGATCAATTCAGATGAAACTAGAGAAGCTTGAAGTGGCGTCTCGAGGGTGAGGGATCCATTTGTTTTCTGTCAAGCACACACATACACATACGTATGTATTTACAGCCTCCTGCAGCCTTGTTACAGTGCAGTGCTTGTGTTGGCTAGCAGGTTTATTTAAAGAGTATGAGCTCACTAATGTCTGATACTGTGAACAACCAATGCTGTGCCTCCATAGCCAGTTAAGGTGTTTGAGGGTGTGACAAAGAATATGAGAGGGATATAGTGTGTGTGTGTGTGTGTGGTAGGGGGAGTTTCCTTTAAAAAGGTGCAGTGGCCTTGTGCACCGTGTGTGTGTGTGTGTGAGTGCTTACTGTGGCAACAGACCTACCTTTTAGGGTCAAAATTAGAGCCAGGGCTCTGCCAGTCATTCGATCATGTTTTACAAGTACCGTAATGGCATTCCTGTTCTAAATGCACTGTACTGCTGGGCTGCACATTTGTGTGTATTTGTGTGTGTGTGTGTGTGTGTGTGTGTGTGTGTGTGCGTGCGAGCATGCATGCGTGCATAGCTTAACTATATAGGTTAAGAGGCTGGCTAATGCTAAAGATAGGATGAGAAGACAACTCCCTGTGTGTGTGTGTGTGTGTGTGTGTTAAGCAGCACCGTGAGTCTATTGTGTCACAGCATTGTAAAGGGCAGGAGGTGAAACAAAAACAAGGCTGACATTTAAGCTGCCGGTTCCAGTCCGGCTCCATGGCAGACTTCACTGCAGTAGTTGTGGCTCAATTACTGTATTATTAAAATAAAGGCTTTTATTCTTTAATGGCGCTCTAATATCAGAAATGTTTTAAAAACCCTTCACTTCGAAGTCTGTCTATTTCTGCAGTCTGTGATGAAAGTGATGCACCGCATGCTGTATGGTTCTGCAACACTGTATTTGTACAGTTTGTATTATAATATCTGAGCAAAGAAAACTGATTCATTACAAATACATCTTTAGTAGTTGATTTGTCCAGGCTCTATTTCTCTCCATTTGTCATCAATCCCTCACCTCATACTGACTAATACACATAAATATCATCCACTTTCTCCTAATGCTTATCGTCCATCTCAACCCGGCAGCATCCCCCTCTATCCTCACATCATCCCTCTCTCTGTCTTACCAACAAGATGGGAAAGAGGGAAGGAAAGCGGTCAAATTAGAGGTTTAAAGAAAAGCAGAGGCAATAATTCATATAAGCTACACAAATGTAGCAAGGCATAGATGGAAAAAGTGTGTGTGTGTGTGTGTGTGTGTGTGTGTGTGTGTGTGTGTTTGTGAAAGAATTAAATTGGCTGTTTGTCCCCAGTCTGTGCTTCAATCAGACACAGAGAATAGCCTCTAGCCGTTAAACTTTCCAATTACCTTGAGCAGATGGAGCCTGCGGGGCTCAATTTAGAGGGTTTGAAATGGTTGTTGTTGTTTACTGTTATGTGCTATTGACTGTACACCAGGCTAAATACAATGGCACAGAGGGAGTCATACTAAAACAGAGTTCTCCCTCTTTAAATTTTACCTCCGTATATCTATGTATCTCCCCTTTATTACGCTTTATTCTCACTGTATGTAAAAATGGATATCTGATATCTGACATAAGCATAAGCAATATGTGACTGATCATATCTTCTGAGCTGCAGCAGTCTAGCAGGTGGAAATGAAAGCTTGTGGCTAGACAGTTGACATTTAGAATCCATGTGAAACTTGAATGAATATGTCTCCCCTCTCTGAACAACAACTGTGCTCTTGAGCAAGACTCTTCAACCTCAGCTGCTCCCTTCGTGGAGCTCAGGGGCCAACAGTGGAGCACTGTGGTTCCTTTACGGAGCCCCCATGTATGAATGAGTGCTACTGTGTGATTATGAAGCCTGGAAAACAGCAAGCACGCTCAGTTGACTTTCATGGATATAGGACTGTTAAAAGAGTGTTTTGGTTTTAGAGGCTTGCAGGATGATTCAAGCACACCCTGAGGAGGTTTAAGGTTTATGTTAAAACACATGAAACCTCTTTGTACAGGCCTGGGAGAACCACCTGACAAATTGGTTTAAAATCCTGGTCCAACATGGAGTTTACTGCATTACACTGTCAGTTTTTCAGTACAGTTATTGTTTTATGTCAAAACCTCTCACATGAATAGCCCAGTCAATTTTTTTAATTGTCTATTAGTTTGAATATTAATGCAGATTTTACAGCCCCTCCTACTATTAGGATTTAGCTCAGTGTACAGTCATGCCTTATAACAGCCTCACAGATCCACTATAGCAGTCGACTCTTGGCATTAATTATCTATTTGGCTTTTTTATTAGATCTTTTATTGAAGAGGCAGACAAGAAATATTGGGCAAAAAAGAGAGGTGTAACATGAAATGGCGAAAGTTGCGGTTATATAGTAGCCTACTTGTTTTAATCAAGACACTGCAATAACCCTAATTTTTTCAATTGTATCTTGATAACAATGTTTGAGTCATAGCCTGGAGCTTCCTATAAACAGCATTGGCAGATGCACACACGACCTGGCATTTGTTGGAATTTATTATATTTGAATGAGTTTGTATATTTTAGTTTGTACATTTGTGCGTTTGTGTATTGTGTGTGTGTGTGTGTGTGTATGTGTGTGTGTGTGTGTGTGTGTATGTATTTGTGTGTGTGTGTGTGTCTAAGGGGTGCCCTACACACACTGTTCAACTGTTTCCTAGTGTGTGTACACACATGTATAAGCAGGAGTTGTCAGGCAGATCTTTACTTTCAGTTACTCCCCAGTGAGCCTCACTAACCTTGGGATGGAAGTATACTTGAGGGAAGAACGGATAGATGCAAAAAAGAGGATGAAAAGAGGGGACCAGGGGAGGAGTGAGAGAGTGTGTGTTCAGGTGTGGGATACGGCAAGATGGATTACCCAACCCAACAGGCAATTTATCACTGTCAGAGAGAGAAAAAAGGAAGGAGAGAGTGTGTAGATGAAAGGACAGAGGGGAGAAAAAAGGGAGGAAGACAGAGGGAGGGTGAGGGATATAGAAGAGAAAGGAGAAAATGGAGGGCTTGGGGAAAGATACATAAGACGTAGAGAGGGAAGTTGTGAGAGGGAAACCCAATGAATCCTTCTTTACTTTATGTACACACAGGTCAAGATGTGGTCGAACACCACTTCTGGAAAGGATAGACAGATCAGAGGAAAGACTTGGAAGTATAGGCAGCAGGGTTTCTGTGTGTTTCCTGAAGCATGTGTACTGGACTTCCTGGATTGAAATGCCCTGTATTATTCAGTGATTGCTGTACTGCACAAGAGTGTGTTTGATCTTAGTGAAGCTGTCTCTGTGTAGCACAGTAGTTAGTAAAGTTAATTAAGTAACTTTGCTCTGTAGTTCAGTGTGTTAGACAGGCCACTGCTAACACTGCTTGAGGTATGTATCCTTGTTGTTCAGTGTGTGGAGCATCACACTAACACTTGAAAAAATTCTCACTGGCAATTAATGGACAATCCATTTACAATGGGGCACTAAGGTGAATATTTAGACTTTCAGACCCTATTTAGACTTATAACAATGACTAACTCTGAAAATGTAGGTAACTGTTGCTCTGAACCTTGTTTGTTAAATCAAACATTATATTACATCACATATTACATTCATTTTTTTTTTATACCTCAGGCATTGCATAGACTACTTTCTCACTTAAGTAAAGTAGCAATGATGCCAAGTTCAGGTACCTGACAACAAGCTAATTGGCAGCAAACTAACCCACTAAAGTAGATTATTTTCACATATAGCTTTGGTTGTAAATGCTTTATTTACAGTGCAGCTCTGATGCAGATGGTGTACTAATTTAAAAACAGGCAGTCGAGTTTATATGCAGTTCATTTACAGTCAGGCATCATCATGGATAGCCAGATCATTTAAAAACAGGCACTGGCGAGCAACTTCCACACAAAAAACAGGCAGTAATTTAAACAACTATTTCATTTACAGCTGGGCATTTTTGTAGATGGCCAGCTAATAAAAACAGCCTCTCTTCCAGCCAGCTATCTTATCTACATTGTAGCAGTGGTCTCGTCTGTAGATTTAACACTGTACAAGCTGGGACAAGATTCGTAGCTCAGGATGTTAATGGGAAGGCAGCATTCACCACGCATAGTGTATATGCAGTATCAACACAGACAGCTTGGCAGACACACACTCTTGAATATGCATGAAGAAGGCACAAATGTACACAAACACCTATATTTGCATGAGAGCATGACAAAAAGAAAGAGAGAGAGACCTTATGCAGTTGATCTAATTTGTCCGTAGCATCTGTTTCCAGTATTTTGTCTCCTATTTGATTGGGTTTAACATCCCACAACACACATACACACTGATCAAACAATGCTATTTTTGTTTTGTAAATGTGCTTGTGTGTGTGTGCAGTAAGGAAAACACAACTTTGTGGCGCACAATGCCTGATGAGCACTTAACCCAACATAATTCATGGCAACGTTCAGACAGTAAATTAATTATAGATGTCAATCACAAACAGTGACTGCATGAATGTAGCCTCTGGCGGGCTGCAGACCGAAGTACGTCACCAACGTGGTCTGAATGTGCTTCAAAGACTCTCTGAAGGCCTCTTTTAAAGACCTTCACGCTGACCCTGTTTCATGAGTTGCTTGCCCACAGCCATTCAAAGAAGTAACATTTCAAAGAGTACTAACATCTTTGAAGAGCAGCATATCAAAGCATGTGAAGCCACTGTCTCGCCCTCTGAGTGGACCAACCCTGCTGTCCTGCACTCACTGCAAATGAGAGTAGAGAGAGAGAAGGACTACCCTCAGCAAGTGGTGAAGACAGTCTTATTAATTCAATGACAAGTGATCTTGATGGTGTGGAAGCACATGGTTGTATGTGTCTTCACACTTAAATAGTTTTGAAATGCAAAGACATATGTTTTCTCTCGCATGATCAATATATATTTCTTATTGTTTGTCAAGGTTTTTTGTGCATTTTTATTTGATTATTGATTATCTACTACAGTGGTTTATGGAAGCTCTTGCAACATAATATACTGCATTATCTACCATACCAGTTTGACTGAAACTGAGCATTGTGGACACCAAAATATCTCTGGGATGTTATTGCTGATTGTATGAGGCCTCACCAAATCGTACAGTGCGCCCATGCTGCACAAACATCCACATACAAATATGTACACACAAACACACTTTAAGTCTCCAGCGAGACAGAATGCAGCAGGTAATTTACATCCCCCATAGCTAGTTAGTTGTGTGTGCTAATTAATTTCAGCATTGCTATGGCAACACAAACATTGTAATGGGCTTTTTCTTTGTTATTAATATAGCGTGTCAACATCAGAAGGGGGTGTGTGTACATGTGTGCAGACATAAGTGTGTGTCTGCTCATCTAAATGTATGCATAAGCGACTTTATGCAAGACTGCATGTGTTCAGATGTGTGTGTATGTGTGTGTTACCACTGTGTCCTAACCAATCTAACTCCTACATCCATTATTGGATCATATGAAGGAATGAACCATTAAAAAAAGTGATTAAACAAGACATACTTTAGAGAGGGAGAGGGGCGGTGGTGGTGGTGGTAGGTAATAAATGAGCAATAGAGGTGTGTGTGTGGGGGGGGGGGACCTACTCGATTCCTTAAGTTATTTCTCACTGAGGAGAAACAAAGAAAAAAAAAGAAAACATTCTGGAGAGGCAGGGGTTGGTTTCCTTAATGTCTAGACTCTCACTAACATGCTATTAAAGAGCAGTTTCTGCTTTGGGTTATTTCTGCTGTGTGATACAAAAACACTAATCTGCCTCTTAGCTAGCTTTTATATACACACGCTGACTTCATTCTGTGTTTACTAATTAAGTGTACAAATAAGTAGCGTATTCATCCTTAGATCTGGCTATGCTGCATGAGGCGGGTGTGCTCTGAGATAACTTTGTAATGATATGGCGCTATATAAATAAAATTGAATAAAATTGAATTGTGTGTACAATAGATTTTCCTTACATGTGTTCATGTCCTTACCTTATGTTCTCTGCTGATGAAAGTTTGACTGGTATATTTTAAAACTCTATAAACTTAATAATGTCTCCTTCACTTATAAACAAGGGGCTGCTTCACTTTTGTTGTCGGTTACACCAGATAGTAAAAGTTATGGGCTGGTCAAAAATGTTATGGGCAGGTTGTCAGATAAAAGCTTGTGTTTGTAGCTTTTGTCACTGGTGGAATTTGAACTAGTTGTCTCCAGATGTGTATCCTTGTCTCTAGCTGACAGAATCACATTTGGCTGTAAATATTAGGCGCATTACAAGGACCTAATATGCCATGAGAGTGAGAAACAAACACCAAAAGAGGAAGAGAGTGACAGACTGGGCTTTGGAGAGATAGTGAGACACCTGTGATTGACCTTCTTTTTTAACCTTAGCACCTTGCTTCTACACAGACACCAGACTCATTCATTCCCACACACACACACACACACACTTCTCAAATCATTATCCGTCATGCAACTGATGTGCGTGCTCATGGGCCATGGATACTCAAACACACACACACACAAAATGTATAGTATTTTCTTCACAGTGTCTTTCTGCTGGTTGCCATTTTTCATTCTTTGTCATTCCTTTATCATTCTGCCTTCTACTGTGTGTGTGTATGTGTATGTGTGTGTGTGTGTGTGTGTCCTGTCAGAGCAGGTGCAAGAGACCGTCTGCATCTCTTCTGCATGAATTCACTGATCCCAGTCCTGCTGAGAAATGTGTGTGTGTGTCTGTGCGTGTGTGTGTGTGGGGTAATATAGACTCGTATATTACAGAGTGTATATAGGAGCAAGTTGTGGGGAAATGAATGGGAAGAGAGATGATAGGAGGTAAATGAGTATGGGGGAGGAGGAAAGATTTACCTTCCTTGGTCACTCATTTGGAACTGATTACACACAAACACTCGCCAATAAACCAGTGTCATTCTGGCTATAACCGACTAAGAACGTGCTTCTCCTCTCCTTTTTATTGAATATTTTTCTGTCACATTCTTTCTTTCCACTCTGATCTGCTATCTTCATCTTTTTTTTTCATTTTTAAGTGCCATGCCTTGAACTGGTGCTAAATATAGTTCAAGAGAAAACAAGGACTGACAAAGGTTTGAAAAATAGGGAGATTATAATAGAGGCAATCACACATTTCACTGTCAAAATATTGTCAATGTGTGTGTGTGTGTGTGTGTGTGTGTGTGTGTGTGAGTGAAAGGGATGTGTCTTGTTGTGTCTGCCAGCCTATTTTCCTGAACCCGTTACCTCCAGTAAGGTCACATATTCATGTACGCACACACACATAATCAGTAAGGGACAAACAGGGCTGAGTTGTCTTTTCTTATCAAATCTCAGTAATAGCATCCTTCTATGTCCAGTCTACATGCACCCACCCACACACACACACAGTCATTGCTTCACTGACTGATTGTCGGCACACTAAGAGTCGCTGAGGTCACTGTTCAGTTAGCTTGAACGCCGTCTCCGTCTCTCTTGTTCTCTTTCTTCCTTTCTGTCACTCCATCCTTGCACAGCAGAGCTGAGGCTGTGTTTGTCTGCCCTTGTAGGAGGAGATGAATCACACACACACTCACAGACTATCTGTGGTGCTGAGACTGATTCTGTGATTTATGTGAGTCACTCACATAATACTGCTGAACTCTGAGGTGAAGAGATGCCTGGAGGAGACAGTTAGATGTGATGAAAGAAGGAGGAAAAGGGAGGAGAGCTGGAAATATAAAGGTTCACAATGAGACATTCTTATCTAACCACAATCTTTTTAAATGGTGCAATAATACAAATAATCCTATTGTAAATCTGATTCTGTAAAATCCTCTAAAGACTTGGAAACTAAAATGGCTTCTAATTACATTTCCACATCAAACTCCTTTAGATTGTTTTGCCTGGACTGAACTCTAGCTTGTCAGGCAACACAATACCACGCTAATGAAAGAGAGAGAGAGAGAGAGAGAGAGATAGTGTGTGTCTGTGTGTTTGGACCACAAGAATGTAAACAAACTCAAAGTTATGCCGTCCTACTGAAAGATGAGCTGGAAATAACAAAAAGGAAGCCTTAGTGGGAAGAGAAATACAGAATTAAGGTCAAAGAGAGGGCTCAGAGAGAAAGTGTATTTGAGTATGTGTGTGTGTGTGTACGCAAGTAATGTTCATGCCCAGTATTAACTCCATCTCTCTTTCCTAGACCTCCTCATTCTCCAAAACACAGCTCTCCTTTTACTCTTCAGGCAGCTTGGCTGCTCCCCAAATTTCAACTAATTTGGAACAACAAGGCCCTCGTCTGAAGGACCATACACCATGTCCACTTTATTGCTCCTTTGGTCGCCTGTCTGCTGTACACGTGTATTTGAGTGTGTGTGTGTGTGTGTGTGTGTGTGTGTGACAGGGAGATACAAACAAGTCAGTTGAAGCCAAGAGAGATTAAATGTTCCTTTTTCTGCTAATGCCTGGCAAAGATCGGAGTTTTCCAAATCTTTTCAAACAGGAAAAGCAAGACTACTAGTTGGCACTGATTGGAGGATTGCTTCCCAATGTCTTCATGGTGGTTTATTTTATTTCTCTTTAACACATTTTATAAAAACTGACATGAACAGTCAGTACAGTGAGACTCTGCTCACTTGCACTGGTTGCAAACGGTACACAGTGACTGTAGCAAGAAGATGAGATGTTTAAGAGCTATTTTTTATCAAACCTTTTACTTACTGACAAGGCTGAACAAATCTACACTTACATTAGATTCTCATTCTCTCTTCTTCAGCATCTTCTTCAAATGTTCCATATTTTTATTTCCATAAAATGTTTAAACTCTGCTTCCCTCTAGATTACACACATACCTGCTGGGCTTGCGAGTCTGCGTGTGCCTTGGTATGCATGCCGCAGCACTCGTCTCCTGCTCTTTCATTCTGTACTTTAAAGGTTCATTATCTCTCCCACTCCCTGGCGTAAGTGGCCAGATGTAGTTCACAAGTCAGAAGAAAGAAAGAAAGAAAGAAACTGATTCTTTCTAGAGTGACAATTTCAGTCACGCAGGTAAGACTCATTACTGGAAATAGTTATGTGATTATTACTGTATCACTGTATCACTGTATTGCTGCTATCATTACGCTCCCTCCCTTAGCCGGATGCAACAAATTCAGTCAAAGTCTTTTGGAAATACACAGCTTCTGTACCAAGCAGAAAATGTGTCATAACCCCGTGGCTAAGCAGGATTATTGAACATGCAGTGAAGAATTGAATAAATGCATTCATAAATAGTCAACTGCATTTTAAATCTGCCTCTACCGCAGCTCTCTTTCCTCCAGTCTGCCTCCTCTCATGCATGTCAGTCTGCAAACATGTTTGCTTTTGTGTTTGTGTGTGTGTTTGTATGTATGTATGTGTGTGTGTGTGTGTGTGTGTGTGTGTGTGTGTGTGTGTGAGAGAGAGATAAGAGAGAGATAGAGAGCAGTC
>JAVQJD010092948.1:0-12008 GCA_036023655.1 Nannoperca australis
TAATTTTAAATACCCTTTTATTTTTTAGTACCACGTAGTGATGTTTTAATTGCTGATGCGAGTTTATTGATTTTTAAATGCGCTGGAAAATAGCCTGTTTTGTACACAATTGAGGTGATGCAATGCCCAGTAGTGCGTAAGTGTGTTTCTGTGTTCTCCAGCCGTGGTCAAGTGGTGTCATAAATGATGGTATTATGAGAGGTATTTATTGAAGTCGGACTAAGTAGGACATCACTGAAGGCCTAGGTGTGAAATGCACTGGTTGCCAACTTTTTAAGAACAAATGCTAAATATTACCTGCTTCTAACATAATATTTGAGGACGTCACATAGGGCTCTGGAAAATTTGTGATGGGCATTTTTCTATATTATCTGACATTTCATGGATGAATAAATTAAAAAAATCAGCAGATTAAGCGATAATTAAATTAATCATGAGTCGTGGTGCTGTACTGGACAGAAAAGTATTCTCGCTATTTAGTATTGCAATTCCATAGCGTCAGGAGACTATAGAAATAAAACAGAAACTGTTCAAAATTGGTGCGGGAGAGGAGGAGTTGTGTAATCTTCAAGCTCAACACAAGATAACACATTAGACATCTGTTTCACAGACAGAGTAGAAAACAGATCTTGATGTTAATAATTGGTGAAGTTTGCCTATAAATAACACTCTGTGTCCCCACCTGGCTTACACCTTTTGAAAGACGAATGTCTTTTGTCCTTAGAAAAGGTCTGACTGATGTTCACGGGGCTGGTATATACACTGCCTTAACAAATTGACATGAGTGCATTTTTAAAGCTCCCAATTTAGTAATCTGCGAGCACTTCCCTGCGTGTGATTAATAACATAGTGACTCATTCTTATCCTGCATTTTTTCCCCTATGATTAAAGTGAGAGATTTAATAGAATGACTAATGCTGTATTTGGCAAATGTACAAACTGTAAACTGCGTGTGAGTGTGTGTGTGTGTGTTTGTGTTTGTGTAGCATCTTAAACAAATTACTGACCCCAGCATTAAAATCCAATGTTAAACTTTAATAGTAATTTCCCGCTGCCTCTTCATCTCTCTTAACACCGTATTGCCATTGGCAGGATGAACTTAAAGCGTGCTTTGATGTAATGACTTGTTTTATTTTTTTTCAGTGGACCTACTTGGCCTGCTCAAGTGGCGCTCCAATACCAACCTGCTGCAGCAGAACCTTCGTCAGCTGATGAAGGTGGAAGGTGGCGAGGTTGTCAAGGTCAGAAAGCGAAACTCTTCCCACACTGTGCTACACTACACTTTGTTTTAATGCTGAGTCGCAAAAAACAATGATCTTAACAAACGTTTCTTTTTTTTTCTTTTTGTATCCTTGAAAATGTAGTTTTTGCCTGGACGCAGATAGGCAAAAACAAATAAAAAAAGATCTCAACAGCTGGTTAAATCAAAAAAGCAGTGACAGTCCTAAATGTTCCTGAAAGCTACAGCTTCTTGGCAACAATTTCCCAAATGATTTCACTTACTGTCAGAGTGAACTGGGTTTTTTATGTTTACAGTGAGCAGAGGGATAACATAGCAGCACACACAGCGTACAGAAGGGGAGGAGATGACCTGCTGTCAGAAGTATAGGGCAGGCCCTTTAAGTGGTCAGCGTGGGGCAGATGAATAAATCACTCTCTTGAGAAAGTTTAGCTTGGGCTGGTTGGGGGGCCTGGCAAATTGCAGTGTATCTGAGAAAGTCCTTCACCCCAGACAGTTTTGATCAGGCCAGATAGATGTGTCATCCACAGCTGGACCAGTTCATTAAGCCACAGGGGTGTGATTATTATTACCACCACATTAGCACTCAATCTCTCCAGAGCGCTCTGAGGCTGTCGGTGTGCAATTAGATAACTGGCATTTAAAAGACAATTTGTCAATATGGTTTACATTGTTATGGGCAAATACTGTGTATTAGATATTATGCACAAAGATTAGATCATAGATAAACCCTGGAGGTTTGTTCCAGTTGTGTTTTTATCATAATACCCCTTTTTTGTGATACTGTTTCTGAGTGAACGGGGCACTCCTTCCTCGTCTCTGTCATGCAGTCTGGCCTGTGTGAGATTGAATTGTGTTTTAAACTCCACATAGAGCGCACAATGTTTATTTCTCGTTGAGAACATGATAAATCTCATCCATCCTGAGATGACAGACCAAGTACAGTGAAGAGCGATAGTTCTGTTTCTGCGACGGTTTTACATCTGTTTTCACGTTGCCTCAGAATTGGCTGAGTAAATGGAGCATGTTTCCCCAGAGAGGGAGGATGTATATAGTTAGTGTTTCTTGAGGTACTGCTGACAGGGAAATTATCACTGTCTTCAAAGAACCACATTGGCTCATGTTAACAGCTGTAAAGGGCCGGAGTTCACATTACAAAGGTTCATATTCAACCTTTTTGTTTGCACATTTGTTCACCAACTAGCAATCTTGCCCAGGTCTGATTTTCTGCTTCCTCTTAGATCCAAACGTGGTATGACTGAACTATCTTATAATTGTCTTATTACATCTTTAAATTGTTATGTCTCGCTCATCTCGACATGACAGATAAATTCACTTGGCCTAAGGTAATTTATCACTTTAATGTCACTAACTGAATGTGAAATGTCCTTCCTAAAAGAAGAAAACGATTATCAATTTGACTCTGTTTGATTTGAATGAGCAGTGAAAGCTGTTTTGCAGTAAGACTGAATATAGTGACTTTGTATATCCACGTTTTTTTTGTGTGTTTTATTGTTGGCTTGCCATAACATGCTGTGCTTCTGTCATTCTAGTTTCTGCAAGACACTCTGGATGCTCTCTTCAACATCATGATGGAGAACTCTGACAGCGACACTTTTGATACTTTGGTGTTCGATGCCTTGGTAAGCAAAGAAGAAGGCAGTTACAGCAGAGCAGAATTCATACTGGCGGAAGTTTTTTATCAGTGGGAATAAACACTCGCACAGCTCAGATGCAAATGTAATATGTTGTTAGATCTTTCTTATGCTCCAACCCTTTTATGACGGGCGTCTCTGCTCTGTGTTGAGCCTTTTGATTTCACAGCAGAACCTATTTGTGTTTTTTTTGTTTGAGCCACAAGGGTGTAAATTCTTGTTTTCTGTCCTAAACTGTAGCTATTAACTACAAAGGTAAACAACACAGTTCTTTTTGTTTCTGGAGAGTAATGTCATAAGGATAATGAATCAGAATAATTATTCGATATGTACAAGTTTTAGACAGCATCCATGTGCCATGTGAGAAGGAAAAGGACCTCTTCACTTCACCTCTGCTAGGGCAAACATGTTTTGTGACAGGATGTGTTTAAAAGTATACAAAGTACACACCTCAACTCCCCACAAGAATGTTGAACATGTGCCAGGGATACGCCTCGGAGGAACATGCCTCAGCTGGCACACCTTCCTGCATCTCTGTAAACACATTGCAGTGCAGTCAACAAGTATTTGGACATTGTTAGACTTAAGCTTTAATAATATAATAAAATAAAAAAAGGATGTGAAGTCGTGACTTTAACTTCAGTCACTGTCTTATTTTGTATCCCATTAGATGACAAAGCCAAAGCAATAGAAAGTTCATCACTGTCCAAATATTTGTATATTGTAGCTTACAAACTGTTGTTCGTAAATAAGAGCTCATCTTTTGTAGAAGGAAGTGCAGACACATTGCATCTTATGTGGTTTCACTGCTGCATTGATCTGCATGAATCTGTAGTGACAGGGTAACATTATCATTAATAGTGCTTGTCTAACATTTTTTACTGCAAGGTAAAGCACAAAGAAAGCAAAAAGAATTGAACCTGCTGAATGTCTGATTATATAACTACGTCATGATTTAAATCAAATATTTATAGTAAATGTGTTGACAAAATATCTGGCAGAATCCTTTCTGACATGCCATCCGCAAACATCATGTGGTGTATCTCAAACGAACAGTATTCTCTTTCAGAGAAAGGCGGTAGAAATTGTGTTGTCGGGTGTCCTAGATTATCTGCAGGCTGGAGAATTGAGAGAAAATGGCTTTCTGCTCAAATGCAATCTTGTTTAATTTCCCAATCTATTTCAGCATATTGAGTAAGACAGGCAGTTTTTTTTTCTGCTCACCATTATGAGCCATGTGGTTTACATTTTAATGAGTATGTCTTTGTTCCCTGACAGGTGTTCATAATTGGACTTATAGCGGACAGAAAATTTCAGCACTTTAACCCTGTCCTGGAGACCTACATTCGGAAGCATTTCAGTGCCACGCTGGCATACACGTGAGTGAATTAGCCCCTGTACAAATAAACCAAGGACATTTGATATCACATATCCCATTTTGTGATCAGCATATTTGTCAGACTGTCTGTATGATTGTGTTTGTAGGAAGCTGACCAAAGTTCTGAAGAACTATGTGGACAACGCTGAGAAGCTGACAGAACAGCTGCTGAAGGCCATGAAGGCTTTGGAGTACATCTTCAAGTTTATCGTGCGCTCCAGAGTCCTCTTCAACCAGTATGTCCTGATGCACAGGAGATAAATACGGAGATAAATATATATCTCCATTTGTAAAAAATAGGTGTGCTGATTGATTGTGGAGTAAAGCTGAAACGGGTAAAAGTGAATGATCTTTGGTTGAGGTAATTCCTACGGATGTGTTTATAATTGGCTATGGGGATGTTAAATTGCTGATAATGTTGTAGAGCTATGGAATGAAGCTGTTGAAGGCGGAGGGGCTGATGTATGATCCTGGTCTAATTGAGTGTGCAGAGTTTGATTGCTTTTCTGTTCGATGTCTAGAGGACGCTCCGTCCTTTACCTCACGTACCAGGCTACAGCAACGTCCATCTCACTTGTAGAGCTGTCCATGTTCATAGTGTGTGCCTAGTGGTTTCTGTCACAGGACAACCAAAAACAACCTCCATCCTTAAAGTGGACTTGCTGGCTGTGTTTTGCCGCTGTTGAAGCTGGATCAGCTCTGTTGGGCCGCTGTTACTAAGTTAGACTCACAGTTTAGAAGGGTTTCCAACTGTCAGTCTAACTTAGTAGTTGTTGTTTGTTGAAGCCTTTCGTGGAACTCTTTCTAGAAGGTGCCAAGACTACACCAGCCCGTGTTTGGCTTTTCATTGTGGAACATTTCTATGAAATGGCAGAGGAGAAACTCTAATCACACACTCTCCCCTGTGACTTAAAAATGGCGTGGCTGTCCGGAGTTCACTCTGCTCCTCTGAGCTGCAGGTGAGAAGCAGCTTTAAGTAATTGTTGTTGTTGGAGCCCTGAGACGGATGCCTCTAATCCCATGATTTCTGTAAGCCCTCCTGTACCATGTAATACCTGTAGCCCCGTGAGAGATTGCGACACCACAAAACCCACCTCTCCGGAAGAAAACCAGCGGAATCTGATGCAGTGGGAGCAATTTAAACACTTCACCCCTCTTTGACCTGCCTCCCTCTGCGTCAGTGTGTTCTTTCAAACAGATTTTTGTTCTTTGAAATCTGAGTGGTTGACACACTTAATTACTTTTCAGAGAGATCACGACGTGGCTCATTTACAATTTGAGAGATTTATGGGCACTGCAAGTGGAATAAATGCACATTCATTTTTGGGGGGATTATGGAGGAAGTCATGCTTTGTATTCCCATGCACTTAGAAATTGAGGGTAAAGTGTTTTCTGCAATTGTTCTGTGATTATTGGCTTTTAGTTGCTACAGTTGCTTGGCAGCATTTGCTCCACATAACCACACTAGCAGAAGAGACATTAGTAATACTACGTCTCTGGCGGATTAGAAAGTAAACTCACTGAACCCTTACATGACACTTGCTTTCTGATCCTCGTATAGTATTCCAGGAGAGTCATTGGCATAGATCATTAATTTATCAGATTTTTGTTTCCGCATGACAGCAGGCAGGTGCTTCAGGGTCTTGTCATGTTGTTTTAAATGCTAATCTGGCTGGCAGCAAGAGTGATGTCTGTGGTTTTGATCCAGTAATATTTGCATTGATAACACACACGGGCCATTCTGCTGGCTGCTTTCAATGATTTAACAGGGAAGCATCAAACTCTTGTCATTTCCATTGCAGGCGGGGCTGTTTACACAAGGATGAAACAAACAACAGCTTTGTGATCGTCTGCCAATGTAATTCTCTACTTCTTCTCCTCCCAGGCTCTACGAGAACAAAGGAGAGGCCGACTTCATGGAGTCCTTAAGGAACCTTTTCACATCCTTTAATGACATGATGAACAGTAATTCAGAGAACACTGGCATGGTGAAGGTAGGCTGACTATGACACAGGTCCAACTGCATGCTATCGCTCAAACTCAGTGCCAAGAAATATCTGCTGCTGCCTGAATAGTAAATAGTGAGTAGTAAATAAATCTGCTGTGATTTGCTTTGGACGACATACTCTGTAATTGGAGATGCATGTGTCTTGTTAGATGCAGCTTATTATACATTAACGTCAGAGTTCCTTCCTCTCATTGATGGCATCTATGTCATGCAGTATTTGTTTTCTTCACCTTTGTCACATCTCTTTGTGCAGATTTTCCAGATCTTTACTTTCATTTGTTCTCCCTGTGACTGCACATTCATAAACTGTTAGGGCTGCACATAAACTGAGGTATATTAGAGGGAAATAAGCTAATTCCCTTACTCGCTGAGACTTGGATGAGAAAATTTATGCCACTCTTATGTCTGTACGATAGATATGAAGCTAGAGCTAGCAGCCGGTTAAGCCTGGGACACACTGCCTATCTGGGCAGCGCGTTTGCGTTGCGGAACCTCTTGCTTTTCATTTCAGCACCTTTTTGTGTATTTTCATCTAGAGATTCGATGTGTTGCCTATTTTTTTTGCGTGACGTGCGCGGTCTGCTGACAGTCCTGTTGACATCAAACCAATAACATGACACCTTTCACTACAGTTTCAATGTGTGTGTCTGTAGAATAAACTCCACAGTTACATTTGAGCACATGTCTCTTAACCTTTTTCTAAATTTATGTGAAATTTATAATGAAATATTCTATTATTGATGGACATTATCAAAGGCAATCTTAATAAAGAAAGGTGAGGCCGGCAGCAGCCGCAGCAGCTATAATGCTGTCTGTGTGGATGCCACTTGCGTGCAAGCTGCAACTGTTCAGCGAGGTAGCTGTCACGCACAGGTAGAGGAAGGCGGTGTGGCCCAGACGTTAGCTGAGCTTAGCATAAATACTGAAACAGATTAAATTTTAAATACTGGTGATGGTGACATACTGTATTTGTTATTTATTGGATGGGAGGAGGGAGGTGTTAGTAGTCAGCCAAGACAGTTGATATGTTGAGGCTTTTTTGTGCAGCCCTAACCTTTTAGATTTTTCTTGCATACATACATTATGTATGTTTGTTCTATGTCTGCCTGTACTTCTATATGTGTGTTTGTATTTTTCCTCTCTCTGTTTCACTCTGACCTTCACTGTCCTGTGGTCTGGGGCTCCTCTCGCCTCCTGCTCTTTAGCTGCTCCTTAAGGTATTTATTTCACTGCCTTGCCCCTCCCGCCCCTAAGCTCTCTCCATCGTGTTTTCATTTCATTGTCCTTGACCCCAAAACTCATTTGACTTGAAAACAAACGCACGCACATTTATCTTTTGGTCATTTTGTGCAGCACTACACTGAAAACCACACATGCGGGCACATGCTCATGTGCACACACCTATGCTTTTAGACATAACATAATCACAGTGTACATGCACCTTGGCACACCTACAGTAGATCCATTCGCATGCTCAACCATGGGAGAAGCTCAGGAGTCAATTAGGAGTCAGTTGCTGTGTAATTGGCTGAGATATTAGCTTTACTGTCAGTAAATTAAAAACTGATCTTGAAGAACGGGCACGAAAGCATGGAATCCTGGTGTCTTCACCCTTGTTAAAGCACTGTGACAGGTGGAAGCCAATCATAGTCCCATCATACCTCAAGTCTGAATCCTGAGGAACATCTGGACAGACTGACTCACAGTTGGGAGGGAAAACTTTGACAAACACACACACACGAATGGAAGCTTCTGGTGACTGGGGGACACGCAGCAGCAGGGCAGGAGACACAGCTCCACTGAGACTTGGAGTGACACTTCACACAACACATCCCTGCACAACAGGTGGCAGTTTAGTTGTTGCTGAGCACAAAGTAAAAAGAAAAAAATATGCTGTTAAAAGGGCTTCTTCAAGGGGTAAAAATATACAGTTTATTTATTTATTTATTTTATCAGAACGAGCCAGGGTTGCTAACTGAATCAAAGTCAAACACCAACATTTAAATCCAGATTTCAGTCTCCCCAACTCTTTCTGTCTGCAGAGAGAATTCTGCTTATTCAAGCGCTAAAGATATCTATTGAGGTGAGAGTAGATTAAAGCAGGATTTTATCTGGAGGTCATAACTATATCCATGTTTGAAAAATCATGGTAAAGATGCTGTTCAATGTTCCTCAGAATTCAGAAATATGCTCTTTGGAGAGGATTCTTAACAGATCATCATTACATTTGCTGAAGTCAGTAACAAAATATTTTCTCTCATAACAACCTTATTTGAGCATTACTAATAATCTTTCACATATTTTCTGAAATAAACCTTGCACGATAACAGACAGTGGATTGTAGCAGGTGACGTCCAGTGTGCTACATCTGTACGGCTAATCAACCTGCATGAGACAGACTGGCACTGCTTCTAATTCGCACAGATGCTGTATAAACACCCCAACCCACCTTGGCCAGCATTTATTGGCTTGGTTAATCATTCCCATTATTAATGGAATGGCTCTGTAATCAGCCACTCGGTGCCCACACTTGATGACTTTATTATAGTTTTAATGCGCAAATGTACATCACATCTGGTTGTATCTATCAAGGTATCATCACAGAGGGATCTTCCTTTGGCCCCAGTTTATTTATTCCATGAGTGGCTGATATGAATGCCCAGCTTTTTTTTGTGTGTGACTTCATCTGATATTGATAGGTATTATAAATACACTAGGTACTTTTAAATTGTCCTCACATTTACACTTCACTACACACAATACAAAGGCACACAATTCCCACCTTACTTGTGGAAAATGTTGTATGGATGGAGGAGTTTACTAAATAATAATCAATGACAAAAGTAATTAACTTTCTTTTATTTTTTTCTGTTTAAGGGTGCTGCACTGAAGTACATTCCCACCATTGTCAATGACGTCAAGCTGGTCTTTGATCCAAAGGAACTAAGGTAATTTTGATGTGGTCCATTGCATATTTGTATGCTCTATTGTTGTTACAATGACACCTGCAGTACACAATTATAATTTGAAGGAAAATTATTCAGTGGTAGAGGAGAACCTGTCATCATAGCAGACCACACAGCAAGACCTGACTGTAATTTGCATTTTGTGTGTGTGTGTGTGTGTGAGAGAGAGAGAGAGAGAGAGAGAGAGAGAGTGAGGGAGAGAGAGAGAGAGAGGGGGAGAGGGAGAGAGAGAACCACAGCAGCTCATTAAAGCAAATGTTTACTAAATGTTCAAATTGGACTTAAATGTCCTTTTGCTGTAGAATGAAAGGAGAAATCTTATTGCCTTTTGTTTTTCAAAGCGTCCGCTTGAATTCAAATTTCATGTTTTGATATATCCCTAACAAGCTGATGGGATATTGTGCCGCTGTAAAGACTTAGAAGCACCATTTATGTTTTCGTGTTTTTTTTGTCTGACTCTCCACCTTGGGCTGTTTTTTATTCGGCAGCTGTACTGTGATGGGCACTTGTTAAACATGCTCAGGTTGCCTTGGAAACCCACTGACTGCTCCACTCAAGTGTCCATTTCAGATAATGTTGTCTACCGTGAATGTCACTAGCTTAATGTGTGTCTTAAGAATAAATGACTTCTGAAGTATCACATGCTGATGTTACTGTGGTAATAAATTATATATTTATAATAACGTTGAACAAAAGGAAAAATGTGGTAATCCGTCCTTATCTGAATTACGTTTTCTTACATTATAGGAATTATTGGAGCGTGAATTTTAAATCACCTTTATAACCTTTGGCCAAAACTTAATTTCCATTTTTTACTGGGGCAGTGTTCCAAAACTATTTTTCAGAACTGAAAGGACATTGCATTTGTGACAAAAGCCTCATGGGTTTGCCCTTGATTTTCAGTCCCATTTGGAAGTCTTTAATCTGTTATGCTGAAAGGACACAGCACAAAAACTAAATAGAATGGCCTCATTTATATTTACAAATATGTGAAGAAAGATTTTTTTTAAATATATTCAGTGACATACTTTTCAGCTCCAAATGAGCATTTATAAACCACATATATTTAGTTCAGACAAATATAGTCAAACAGGATGAGTCACACTGATTTTGTCCTGATTGTCTCATTATGCAATATGCATCCTGTACACAGACAGTTACACCAATGGGTAGGAGAACTTCAGGAGGTTGCTTCTGACCAGTCTGAGTCT
This sequence comes from Nannoperca australis, assembly GCA_036023655.1. Classification (NCBI taxonomy): domain Eukaryota; kingdom Metazoa; phylum Chordata; class Actinopteri; order Centrarchiformes; family Percichthyidae; genus Nannoperca; species Nannoperca australis. Next base: position 10,459 of record JAVQJD010092948.1, read on the forward strand.
GTGTGTAAAAACTAAACTACTTCTGTTAAAAGTTAGGAGAGAGGTATCTTTAAAATGTTCAATTAATCAAAAGCTTTACATATTGGATCAAAAAAAGGTTGTATATTTTGTTGCTGTTTCCTTTGCTGCTAACGTAAGGAGAAGTTAAAACACTTCTAGGAAATAAAACCAGAAGTACAATTTCACACAGCAAAGGTCATGTATCTGATGATTGATGCTGTTTATCTAGTTACTAAATGAATGAGAAAAGATGAGACGAGATGCTGACAGGATCTGTCCACCTCTGCTTAATCAAATTCTTGAGGGGAATTATTTTATTATTTCAACAAAAAATATTTTTATGGCCGCTCAAATACTGGCACAAGTAGTGCTACTCCATGTGGTTATTTTCAAGCCTTGAAATGTACTTTGCCTGTTCATTTGCAAGCACTTTGCAAGGGGAGCACCTTCCATTTGCCCACATCCATCACTTGAGCAGCTGCCATTTCCACAGCAGATTCTGGGCCACACAGGGCCACCAATCCCTGCCTCTGGCCTCCACTGCACTCCACCACTATCACAGCCAGAGTGAATGGGGGTTGGGGGTCGGGTATTTAGTCAAAGGTGAAAGATGAGTCCATCTTTTCTGTCTACCTTGCACCATTTTTCTGTTCAGCTCTCACAGATTTTTTTTCTCACATTCCTTCTTGACTTTAATCCACCAGTATATCCTTCTCTGTGTGACACTGATTAAACATTTAAATTATGTTAAGTCATTCATGTTAAGGCACGCAAACATTTTTAACCATTTTAACATTTTTGGATTTTAAATGATAATTGTCCGGCGACCCTTCCCACACTCCCTCCCTGTACTATTCAACCAAATGAACCATATGCTCTCCAGCTATATGGTAAAGTGCAGTAATACATCCAAACTGGCACATATGTGGGTTGGAGAGACAGTTTGGACTGCTATCGAGAAATGTTGATTAAATGATTGGGTCACACCTGTCCTGGTTGGCAGTTCCAATAAAGGAAATCATATATAAATAAGTATTTGTGTTGAAGTTAGCTGAAGGTGAAACAACACAACAAGCACAATGCTACATGCTCTGCCATCTTGAGAAAAGCTTTTGATTTCAGCGTTAATTCTGAAAGCTGTGGTCCTCCACTTAGCCATAAACCACAGGCCTGGCTCTTTTCCCTCCGTGAGCAAAGGTGGCATCAGCTGTTCCTGTTGTTAGCACAAAACTGGCTGAGCGGCAGAGCTGGAGGCGACTAAATTGAAGCCTTGGGGGTGGGGGTGTTTCATCCCCTGCCAGAACCTTTTCTCTCCTCCTTGAGCCTCCGCTTGGCAGCATAACGAGCACGCGGCCTCTTCAGTGAGGAGAAAACTCTCGGCTTTATGTGTGTGCTTGAATGTGGATTTATCTTTCAGCCACTGAACTGTTGAATGCACATACACTACCGTTCAAAAGTTTGGGGTCACCCAAACAATTTTGTGTTTTCCATGAAAAGTCACACTTATTCACCACCATACGTTGTGAAATGAATAGAAAATAGAGTCAAGA
>JAVQJD010092955.1:0-75182 GCA_036023655.1 Nannoperca australis
TGAATGTGTTTGCTCTCTCCCCCCCCCCCCCCCCACTCTTCTGTTTTACTTTTACTTGAAAAGAAGTTTTGTTGCTCAACCGTGTGTGTTTCCGTAATTATTTATTTATCTTCCCTTCACCACTACCAGCCTCCATCATTCATATAATAATGTGGTAATTCCCAAATGAGGCTCCCATCCCCCCCTCACTTCTCCTCCCACTCTTACCACCTATGCTGGTTATCACGTGCCTTCGTATTTTTGTGTAAGACTCTCCCTCGCACACACAGATGAGCTCATGCAGGGGTCAGTGACCGGCTGAACGTGTCTTTTGTGACCAGAGGTGTTATGACTCAAAATGTAAATGTCACAATGTCTCATTTTGTCACATTTTGAGCTCACATCCATCCATCGCTCTCAAATATAGAAACGTTTGAAAAAGATCCTGGGGTTGTTGCAAACAGAATATCCTCAGAATTCTTTATTGCTTGCACACAAGAGTCACCCCATATGTAGCCTTTACGGGAAAGACTGACCAATCTGTTGGTCACACACGCACATATAAAAAAGTCACAAGATTCACCCCTTCCTGTTACAATCCCATTGTTCTAAACTATGTGGCAACAAATCCTGCTTTGTGGGCTTTATTTTATCATAGCCCCATATCCTATAGTTTGACCAATAGTGCAACAATGAACACACTACTCATCTTAATTTATCATGACATTTATGACCATATATATGACGTTCACCTCCTCACTCATCCTTTACATCCTGTCATGAGATAGTCATGCTACACACAGACATACTGGCAAAGTGTAGTACTTTTCTTTAACCCTTAAATGGTTATACGTATGTTTCACAACAAACACCAATCGATTTTATTTCTATACATATTCCATTTACAAGTACATGAACACTTTTTAACACCTGTGCAATTCGAGGAAATTGTCTCAGTGTAGCGTAGAAACTGCCCTTGCTTCTCTGTGCGTCATACGGAGAGCAGCCGAGATAAGACACGAGCCCGGAGAATTCAGAACATTATCTGAGATAAAGAAAAATGAGATAGAGGCGCCACAGAGATTCAAGGAGCTAAAGGTGAAGAGAGAGGTGAATGGAGAGAAGAGTGGTCAAGATTTAACATTCATTGAAATTGCCTTAGTTTGTTCCCAAAAAGCACTGGCCTGTAAGATTGTGACACGTTTTACTGATAATAATGTCAAACTGTTACAGGTTCAGTGATGTGGCATTAACACCAACAACAAAGACACTACAGTACTCTCAGCTCTGCTGTCAAACCAGAGGCAACAATGACAATCACTCCATTGTTTGACAGTGTGAACATCAACTGACTCTTAACTGTAATTTGAAGAACACTAAACATTTCCATGTGGAGGCAAGGGGCTCATTAGTGATGTATTTGTCATGGCACTGAAGCGAGTCTCTACTGTGTATTTTCTCACTACATGTTTTACAGAAGTTTGTTGACACTCAAAGCGATAATATGTAACTTTTCACCAAGAAATAACTCATTCTTTCTCTTTCAAATGAAAAGTCAAATTCATAAGCTATAAAACACACACTTGCTCCATTTAATACATTCAGGAATGTTGCCACTGCAGCATTACTTGATTTTGCATTACCAATAGCTTATAGTTATAGTAAATGGTAATGTTAGCAAACCCTAGCCACTATAAGCTAGCATAGCTAATGTAAGCAAACTTTACAGAAACATTGCTATTTAACTGACATCACAGAAGTCATTTTCTGTTCTTGTACCACTGTTATACTATGGGTTAGCATGTCACAGATACACATTTCATTGTTTTTATCACAAAAGTCAAACAAGTAAACCTCAGCAGGCGACATGTTTGTGGTTTCCTGCTTGCGGTCCCCTACAGCTCTCTCTCTGTCGTGCTACCTGGTGTCATTAAAGTAAATGACTCAAATGAATCTTGGGAAATTAAGGGAAATCCAATGTGACATTATCCTGTAATTGCCACTTGTGGCCATAGCAGCTGCTGTTTAGCAAAAGCTACATTGTCTCACATTCATTCCTTATAAAGACATAAAGGTTGCACTGGACGGCAAAAATAACTGGAGCGTGTTTCATTTAAAAAAACTGTAAGAACTGTAGGCTCGTCTTTTGGATATCTATGTATCTATGTATGGATATAAATGTATGAAATATAAATACCGGCCAATTGTACAAACTACACAAAGTGAGTTTAAAATGCCACTATAAGCTATTGGTCATACTTGACTTAAATGCAATATTGTGTTTGTGCTTTTGGGTAATGATTGTCCCCACACCACGGTCCAAACCGCTCTGAGATCTAAACACTAAATAAGCCAGATCACGCTGACATTGCAATTTTGAGGAATACCTAGTCGTGTTGTGTACACACTTATTTGACCTTTTGTTCTGTACATCATAGGGTACTGAAAATAACAAACATTCAGCACGGACAAACATACAACGAAATGCTAAAGAGGTATTACCACAATCTCTGTCAACTGGAAACTCACCCAGATTGACCTTGTGTTGAGAGAGGGAATTGTTGGCAGGTTATGATGTCCATGACATGACAGCGTACTTTTCTTTTACTATTTAGAAGCAAGTTGACTTGCACGGACTGGACTTTCCCAGAGCTACAACAAATTTTCTCAAATCCAAATCTCTCTGTTAATGTGTCGCTATCATAAATTCCCTCACCACCTTCGACACATGCTGACACGATCGCAGCACGAAGTACACACATGCAGCTCATTGACACTCAGCAGCACGAGAAGCAGATGGCGTTCCCTTCTAAGGAGCTGGTGGCTGTCTGCAAGTCGTGTGCCGTGTCCACCGACCACATCCATCACTTTGCATTAAAAGCAAGAACGTGGAGCAGAAGACTTGTAGCGGGGGCCCACTCCTAAAAACACCTCCTTCATACAGTGCTCTCAGGAGGGATGTGGTCACTTTTAAGAGACTGCATACTCAAGAGTTTCCAAATGTGTAATCCTTACGTCATACACTCTGCGTGGCTACCGTTCTCAATATTTATGTTCCAGAAAATGTGCTTTTTAAAGCCTTTCTTTATGTTCCTCATAGTCCTTTTGATTAGGCCAAGCAGCATGGTAATAAAGAACTTTTGAAACACTGGTGTGATGAATGGCTCTACCTGTGCAGGAGGAAACATGTTCCCCAGTACTGTAACGAGGACACACCCTGAGCTGACCTGCAGCTGTAAACACACATGCAGACTCACCTGCCAAAGTATGAGTCACGCTTGGTGGGCGGGGCCAGGAGAGAGCATGAGCTCATCCTGTTAGGTCCCGCACATTCCCACATCCCTCCCTCTGTTCTCTCTTTCTTTGTCTTTCCATCAACCTCCCTCTTCCTGTTTCTCCCTCTTTACAGCTTACCTGTCCCATTCCCTGGTCTATTGTGTGTGTTTGTTTATACCTCTGTCCTGTTTTTGTTGGGGCTGCCTCTCTATCATCAGAAACAGGAATGGGTGTCTGCGTGAGTGTGTGAAGTGGGTTTTTGTTTACCTGGTGGCCAGGTAAAGAGGCAGGGCAGTGTGTGTGTGTGTGTGTGTGTGTGTGTGTGTGTGTGTGTGTGTGTGTATTGGTAGGGATTACAGTAAAAGCAGCCAGCGTGAGAAACGGGAGATACACAAGAAGCGTGAGAACACTACCTGGAAAACAGCTGGGAATGTCTGTTGAACAGGCTGACCAAATACACATGCATATACTTAGAAACACACACATGCATGCAAGTGTGCAACAGGCTCTCCCACACTCACATTCCTGTAAAATGCATGTTGGGTCAGCCCCCAAAATGGGACTCCCATTTCTCAAGAATAGTAGTGTTGGGGTCTGGAAACTAGTACACAACAGAGGAGTTATTGTTCTTAAAAGCCTGGAAGACCTTCACTTAGTGCCTTTAACTTTTAATCAAATGTGAAACACTAGTTAAACATGTCTTTGCAGAACATCCTCACCCCTACCTGCACTCCTTACTACTCTTTGTCTTTTCTCTCTCTGTTAAATATTCAGATGGGCCTTTCCTTCTTTTAATGCAAACTTTGTTGTCTCAGTTTGTTTGAATAGAGCCAGGCTTTGCTCACATTACACACCAGTATATTTATATTTACACTGGCAGTATGCACACTGTGTGTTTGTTAGTGTGATTGCACGTGCATGTGTAAAAGAGGATGAGAAGAAATTGTTTCTGCATTCTGAGATTTCACTGGAAAGAGGAAGTATAACTCTTGTTGACTTTGCTTTTGCTGGTAAATTACACAACACCGAAAAGATGACACATGGAGTGTGTTTCAGCACAGTGTGTGTGTGTGTGTGTGTGTGTGTGTGTGTGTGTGTGTGTAAGGAAGAGAGAAAGAGAGAGAGATAAGCTGTTGATAGGCACAGACCATGGTGGAAACTCATACACATGGGAAGTGTTATTTGAATAGGTGCCCACAGTTAAAGAAGGTTCTGTTACACATACACACAAGAGGAAAATGGGTTCACCTCGGGGTATGCGCTATCGCTCTCTCCCTTTACTTGTCATTCATCTCTCCCATGAAGTACATATACATATATGGTGAAAACATTCCTGTATGCAGAAGTATTTGCATTCCTGCTATTCTGGGAACCGGTAATATAGATCCATGCAGCACCAGACCACATCTGAAGACAGGCGAAAAGAAGGAACATATTTCATTCCGCTGGAGATCCACACAGGTGGAACCTCTTGTAGTGTAGGGGTTAAGTGTCTTACCATCCAAAGCAGTGCTCCTTTGGAAAAGGCCAATTAAAAACCTGATCCATGAAAAGCTTAAAAACATCACCTATAGGCTACCCCCTCTAACATGCAAACAAGGCAAAAAGCCTCTATTCACTGTGATGTTAGGCGGTCCAATCAATCATTAGACAGTGGAAAGAGAAAAGCGATCTTCTATCCAAGAAACTGCAAGAAACATCTCGCAACAGCTGATTTATATATAACAGTGTCAAAATTCTCACAACTGATATTGTACAATTTACTATAGATTGCGACTAAGATTTTATTAAACCAATCTCACGCAGCGTGACATGCAGTGAACCTGCAATATTATGGTCCTTCCTCATGGAGATTACAATGGTAATGTAATTGTTTTATTTTCAGTCATCTGCTATAAGGAACAACACATGAAGGTTTATGTGTATTTTTATCTGTTTTTTCTGTATGTTCAAGGTAACCTCTCTCTCTCTCTCTCTCTCTCTCTCTCTCTCTCTATTGCACTCAGCCTACCACGTCCACACTATAATGCAGAAAATATGTTCCAAGTTGGCCAAGGGTCACACAAACCAACTGAAGACTGATTGTTGTAGGGGACATCAACAAATGGCCACAGAACGTTCTAGCTTTTAATAGTGCTTGGGCGTGCGCAGACACACACACACACACACACACACACTCACACACACACACACAAACACACAAACATCCACTAATGTAGTGGCTGTGGCTCAGACAGCTTTCCGGAAGCATGCCATTTCCTGTGGAGCTACTGCAGGTCTCTGTCCATAAGGCTGATGACTCCCTGGGGCAACTGGCTACTTTACGCTGCTCATACGGACCTATCTACTGTTGCACAACCAACACCCCTGATAAAGACGTGCACACACGTTGTCACGTGCACACATGAGCACTCGCACACACAGTCACACGCCAGCTGACACATAGATGATATTCACAAACAAGCCGGCTCATTGAGTTTGCATTATCTCCCTGTTATAGTGATTTGCATGGTTTTATCTTGACTGCATGTGTGAGTTTCCCACATCAATGTATGCTCAGGTATTAACTTCTGCGTTTCTTTAAACATACAGTAACGCAAGTTACAGTTTTCCTCTCCTCCTGATCAGTCTTTTGACAATGAGAAGTAAAGAAAAGAGGAGACTAAATGGCCTGAAGCCTGAACTCTACCCCTTCTTTATGAGTTAATGAGATAAATGAGTCTTTAATTAAACTTTAGGAGCAAGTTGAGCAAGAGGAAGAACAGGAGCGATGATGAGAACACTGACGGATGAGATTTGGTTTACAAAGAATATGTCACACTTTGCTCCCAAGGATGTTGCTCCCTTATTAGCCCTCTAGCTTCTATGTATGCTGCAGGGGCAAATCTGCCTAATGGAAGAGATCTATCTTCAGGCAATTTTTCCGTCTGAGTCAAGCTGCATATTTCTCTACAACACGCCCCTTCTTTCCAGCTGTTCTAATCCCCCCTTTTTTTTGACTCCTTCCATCTTTACTGCTCACGTACTTAAGATTTAAGTGCAAACGTGTCATGTCCCTCACCCCAGCACATGCACATAAACCTAAAAGCCAACCCCTCCTCCCATCCAAACACATACTGCTAGCTAGTAGACAATTAGACCTATTTCTCAGCATTAATGACCATTTTAATTAGCAAGGCTGTGAGAATGAATAACCTGACAGCATATGGCTAAGGGTGCAAAATCATAATCCTATCACAGTGTTATTTATTCCCTCCCACTTACAGGGGCTGTTTCAACATGCTGGTCTAATTACTATTGCTGGGGGTGGGGACAGCAAGCCAAGCGCAGAAAAACAATAACAATGCTAATGCTGGAGGCAATGCTAGGTTAGGCCTACACCCAATTCTTGATGCACTCTTCCTCAATAGGGAGCAAGACTTAAAAAACAAGGAGGGAAATGCAAGAAAATCAAAATATGTCCTTTCTTTCCCTCCCTCCTTTTTAATGAGGGTTTTCTTAATGAAAGAGGAGGGAAGCTGAATTGAAACATCTGCTCCGACGAGCGCCGACTCAAATGAAAGATGAAAAGCTTGTTTTTGATGTGACAGAGAGGAGAGAGGGGGAAGAACCGAAACAGAGGCAAATAGCTTTTTTAAATAACATTATTTATTGCATGTGTCTATAAAGAATCAATACAATCTAAAGCAATGAACAAAATTTAAATTATCATCTTAGTAGCATCACAATATGCAAGATATGAAATATTTACAATGAAAGACACAGCAAGATAAGCCAGGGCCCATATCGTAACCTTTAGATGCTGAATAAAAACTCGAAACATTATTCAAATGCAAAACACTGCTCAAAACATCAAGAGGCTCGATTAGCAAAAACACACAGAAAAAGGTTTTCATTTCAAATTTGGAGGAAAAAAAGCGTACAAACAGCAAAAAATCTGATTTAAAGGTTTAACAAACATTATTAACAGTATTTATACATTTGGTACGTCTTTGTAAACTAATTTTCAAAAGTGTAAATATTGCATATATGCCATTTGTGTTGTACCTAAGTAACAAGAATTAATTGTCAAGTATTAATGATTTCTCTTTAAATCTTTTTTTTCCTTTTCAGAATTACAGCATTAGAAAACGTCCTTATAGTGGCATCCATTTCACAAGACTATCCCATGACAGTAAAAAAAAAAAAAAAGAAATCAAAGCCAAACCATACTGGTTAGCATATAACTTAATTAGTGCTTTTGTTGGATCAGAAAGTTCACTCAAGCACATACTATATACAGTACAAACAACATAAGTTATTTAACTTAACATCTCTCAAAGTTTCTCAGCGTTTGCTTAAATGTATTTCTCTGTAACATCGCACTATTTACAGTATATAGGCAAAGGTTAAGTACCAGTGAATTCAGATAAATAAAGAGATACTTCCCCTGGTTTGTTTCTTTTATTCGGCTTGTATCTGTGTTGTAGTTTTCATTCAGTACCTCTGCATGTTTCATTGTTGCTGTTGTTGTTGTGGTGTTTTTTTGTTGGGTTGTGTGTTCCCAAGCTCGGAACACAGCGTGTACTACATTCAACGTCTCTTGTGTTACAATCTAGAAAGTTTGTAAGTGCAAGAACATGCATCAGCTCCGGCGTGTCCCGGCTGGCTCTCTCTCAGCTCAAAGGGGCAGAGGAGGCAATGGATTCAAGCTATCGAGCGGCTCCTTGAACAGCCAGTCAAGACTGCGTCATGCATTCACTACATTGCTCAGCGCTGCCCGCACCTGCCAGCCAACCACGTGCTGTGACAGAGCTCTGCAATGAGGCATCAGGTGAAAAGATGTAAGATTCTGAGCTGTCCAGATACTCTACATATGACTTCAAACATTCATGTTCCCGTGCCTTGTCGCAACAGGTCCTAACTTCCTGCAGGGTGTGTGCAGGAGATCACAGGTGAACAGTGGGTGAGTAAGTTAAGCGTATAAAGGTGCTGAGGCTTGGGCTCAGACAGGCCACAGATCTGGTGGTCAGGTCCAGTTGGACCTGGTTCATGCTGCAATGTTTGGATGTGTCACACCTGCATGCATGCAATGCAATGTCAAGTATTCCTCTAAAGTCCTCAGGGTGTTCTTTTAGTGCGTATGAATCCTCCATCTCAGGCATATTAATAAATATATTACTCTGGATATTTAATACATAATCTTGTCATAAATGAAATGTGGGGAGAGAAGAAACTTAATCTCAGAGAGGCTGCCGCTCATTCGGCTCTGATGAACATTCAGTCTATAAGATAATGGGTTAAATCTTTGATATTCTGCGTGTTCATAGGTCCAAACCAAAAAGGTCCATCAGACTGGGGCTGATAGCTAGAGTAAGGCTTCGGATTGGTGATTTGTAAAAAACATTCACCTCTGAAAATAAATATTTTATATATATTTCTAATGTGTGAATTGGTACCAACCTGGTTTTTGCTGAGGTAGGTTTTTTTTTTTAAGCAAATGTTAACTTTAATTTCTAAATATGTTTATAAATGCCACCTCTTTTTTGCAGTACAATCTGTACACAAATTCACACACACACACACACACACACTTCATTAAATGCATACATACATGATAAATAAATAAATATATGTAATCTGTATGCATGAAAGGTTTTTTTTGCATGTGTGTGTTTGTTTTTGTGTGTGTGTGTGTGTGTGTGTCTGTGTTTGTGCACACACTATGCTCTCCAGGTTTGGTTCACAGGTTTTCAGGTGAGAGTATCTGGCAACTATTGGCTGAAACCAAAAGAAAACCAGCTAAAAGTGTATGAATGGCAATAACAATAATAAACATTAACATAACAATATACTGCAGAATAATTTTGCAGGCCTACGCACAGAGATAAATAGTTACCTATCTATAGTTAGAATTAATAATCTGTTTAAGTTATTGTTATTTTTTAAGTAATCTAGTACAGCAGCAGCGGTGGCGCCTGAATGTTTTGGTGCCGAGAAAAGCGGAGGGAAGATTTGGGCCAAGGTTCAAGTGTCCGTGTTGCCATGGTGATGGCTGTCCCCGTGACCCTCAAAGGCGGCAGAGAGGTCAAAGGGCATCGACTGCAGCGCATGGTCCAGCTGTCGCCATGGCGACTTCGTCACTTGGCTGCAGCGAAATCCTAAGTTCACAGGAAAAGGAGGGAGAGGAGAGGGGCGGGCATCGGCCTTCATTCTGAAAGAAGAAGAAACAAAACAAACGAGTGAGTTTCTTGTCATTTGATTTACAGACATGGAGTTAAATCTAACTGAATGAGATTTCCTGGTCAATATTCCCCTCGGAAACTTAATTTAAGTGTGTGTACATACAGTTATTGTGATTTATTACATAGGATAGAGCAAGAGCAGAGAGGGAGAGGTCAAACAGATACCCCTCCTCTGTTACCAAGTAAGGAATAAGTGCTCTTCAAGCAGCCTGCTTTTGTGCGTGTGTGTGTGCATGTGTGTGTGTGTGTGTGTGTGTATTCCTCAGCTAGCAGACACTGAAGTGGCAGGTGCTTTCACGGCAGGAGAAAAACAGAGTGGCATTTAGCACTGTGCAGCTGACACTGGGCAGTCTCCAATGACTGCAACAACACTCCCACACACCAACAAACACACCCAGGTACTTTTGATTTTATACCTACTGAAGTCAAATAAGCAAAAAAAAAATGCCAGGTTCCCTCCCACACACACCACAGCTGTGTATTTTCACACACGATAAACCTTCAAGAGTGTCGATTTTCTCCCAGTGGAAAGCCGCGCTGACCCTTGCTCCGGTGTACTTGTTTGTGAGGTTTCATTTGCATTCAGAGCTATCAAATGGGAGCGGAAGTCTTGGCTGACACACACACACACACAAACACACAAAAACACACACACAGCCCTTCTCCGTGGCTGCATTTCTCCCCTCATTCGCTGTCTCCTCTCCCTCTTCCCCAGCCAAGAACAAGAGCTGTTTTCACAAAGCTGGATGTGATCGTCATTCTCTAAAACAAACCTCTCATTCAGAGTCCTGACTGTTACCCCCTCCTCAACAACTCCCACCGTATACACACACACACACACACACACACACAGGTCTGTTCTCTCTCATTGCCCTATAGATATATGTAAATAAAAAACAGGAGCTAATGTCAAATTGAAAGCTTTATAGACACTGGACACTTACTGATGACCAAAACATCACAGAGGGTTAAAAAACAACAACACACAAACACTGAAGAGGCTGATTTCCACAGATGCTCAGGGAGATGTGGAAATGTGAAAAATCTAATAATAATTTCTCTCCTGAGGCCACCTGTGCTGGCTGAGCTCCGTCTCTTCATTGCCATGGATGTCAGAGACAGAAGAAAATAGAAACACTGGGGTGGGAAGTGGTGAAAAAACCACAGCAACAGAATCAACCTGACGGAGAGGAACGGGAATGCAGTGAGGTCATGGGACTGACGGTCCATAACAATTTGAGTGTGTGTGTGTGTGTGTGTGTGTGTTTCTGGAGGGGCTGGGCCAGTCAGTGGCCTGTAGAGACAGACACTTGGGTGAGAATGACCGAGATCTGCCGGGAAGGAGAGTTGAATCACTAAGAGCTCAGATTAGCAACCAGGTGTAGCCATGTACATAAACACTCCAAAACATTGTAATTATTGTACGAACAATGGTGTAATGTGGCACACACACACACACACACACACACACAGCTATTCAGACATACGCTGATCGGAGAAACATGTGGGTGGGCACGGAGATTTGAGGAGGGGGTGGGTGTTATTGACAGAAAGGGACAGAGGTCCAGCGGGGGAGTGAACCCTATGGCTCCTACCCCTCCTCTTTTTCGAGCACATACACATCCCTGCGCCCCTCCCAACAACCCTTGTCTGGGCCCCTGTCCCAACACACACACACACACAGACACACACACACGCTCTGTTCATTATTTATTTAGTTCTCACAGGCTAAATTTAGCCATGCTCCATTCAGGGCTAGGAAACACACACACACACACACACACACACACAGACAGGCATGTATTAGCAGGCTCCTCTCTGGTGCTTCAGAAGCTTCAGAGTAAACATGTCCCCGTGTCCACTGATGCATTGCCCGCTCGAGTAGTTCTCTGTTGTCGCAGAGCTAAATGAATGAGCTTTTAGGGGATCTGCTCCAAATGTATTTCTGATCAGCATAAAGGGGAATAGGGTGTTTTGTTATTATAGGCATGATATATATAAGCTTCTGCAAACAACTAAACTGGTGTTAGGAGCGGGTTTCCTCCTACACATAGAGAGAGATCTGCAAGCTCCGATCTGCACTGTTTACATTCCTCCCCTGCTGGCTCCTCCCTGAGCTACAGCAGTGCTCCACCAAACAAACACCGAGTATTCACCTCTGACCCCCCCCCCCCCCACACACACACACCTCTGTCTGACCAACAAAACCAAAACAACAACCAGTTAACGCAGTTATACTACTGACGCATTATTGCACATTGTACAGACAACGCGTGTAATTATATTATTTAATCTTATCCAGTTTTTTTTTTCTCCCACAATTGTGTGACTTTTTACTCAAAACAACAACAAACAACAACGAAAGCCGTCGTTACATATGACAGCACTGCCTCTTTTATATCCACTGTCTAATCCTATGATTAACTATAAAATACACCCCTTTTAACACAGAGAGAGTGAGAAGATGTTATCATGAGCCGGACGGTTTATGAATGAAAAAAACAACAGCTTCTAAATCGGCCAGAAGCTAGTAGACTGTGCTTCCCTGGTGTGTGTGTGTGTGTGTGTGTGTAAGCACTACATGGCATCATCTGCACTCATGTCACACACAGAAGCTCTATCTCTTCTTCTACCTCTAGACAAAACACTACTCAACAATGTCTAATCCTGAAGTGAATGTAATCCTTCTTACCTCCAAGCTAAATTGAGGATATGGTAGGTTGACTTTGTTTTCATCTAGCTCTGGGACATCCTGTCCTACTTTCCTCAAAGAGTTATGTATCAGACGGCCAGGAGGGCTGTGCATGTGTGTCTAAGGGGAAGGGTGCACAGGACAGGTGAGGGCATAGTGCTTCTAAAGACGGCACGTAATCAAACAATCAAGTCGAGGTGTTGTTTGCGGAGTTACATGTTCAAGGCTCTCTGGCTGCAGAAATAAAACCTGTGTGACGTATGAGCATATCAATTAACTAGAAAAGTGCACCTTCCTAGCATGAGCATGAACAGAGCTGTCAAAAAGTAACAAACTTAAAAGACAAACTAAACTACACAAACTAAATTTAGTTCCCTCTTGCATTCAAAAGGTTATTGTTTAGCAGCCAGCTCCTGATTCTCAGGTATCAGACTTTCCCATCAGCTTTATCTGATGATTATGATGATTTTGTCTATAAAATAATAAGTTATGATTTACCAGAATCCAAAATTTAGAACAAACCAACCATTGTCTGTTATTATTACTATTATTATTGTATGCGGAGTGAGATAAACCAAGCAACAAGAGGAGTGAGAGTCTTGTTAGTGGCACTGATCAGATATGATTAGCGAATTGTTTAATGCATCGTTAAACAATTGCCTACAGACAATCCTCATTCACAAGGCTGGAACCATCATTGGTGAAAAACCTGGAGAGGTTTGAGTCAGTGAGGAGCAGGAGTCACTGAACAAATTGCTCTCCATCATGGACGATCCATCCCACCCCCCTCTACAAAAACGTCGGAGCTCATTTTACAACAGACTCATTCAGCTCCGCTGTCATAAAGAACGTTTTAGGAAATCATTTCTACCGTTCACCATAACTCTGTAAAACAGCTCACCTCCGTGTGAGAGGTTTCACACTGTTGCACTATCAATTCTACATACTGTTTATATCATACATGTATTGTATATATTATACACTGCCATTTTTGCACACCTGTTCTTACTGCTTTTTTCTTCTTTTCTTCTACTGTTATTTCCTCTTATTATATTCAGAGACTTATTCTGCAGATCTGCAATTCCGCCCTTAATGTTATATTTATATTTTGGATTCCTTTATGTTAATTGATATTCTACGGAATGGCAATTTTGCTTTTAATTTATGGTTAAAAACTATTTCCTTAACGGGATCAATAAAGTACATCTATCCATCCATCTATCTATGGCCTCTGGTGTGAAAAGCCTATCAGAGACACTCTACTGAGGTCAGATAACAAAAGGAAAAACACAACCGCACCGTGTGGAGAGAGAGTGTCTGTGCCGGGGGGGGGGGGGGTTGAATCACATGATTTCTGAAAAACAGACACCAATGCCTGGAGAGGAGAAACGGAGGAGGAGGATGCCGAGGAGGAGGGGGAGGTTTTGGGTTGGTATATGGCTTCTTGAAATTGGCCTCGCCACACCCCCACCTTCCCCCTGTTGTCGCTGTGGCAGATGGTGGCCAGTCATTAGCGTATTGTCACTCTCCTCTGCCGGGCCAGATAACCAGTGAGCACTGCTTGGCGGGGCAGGTGCAAAACCCCTGACCCCCCCACCCCCACCCCCACCCCTCTACCATCTGCTGATGCCTGTGTATATGTACGCACACAGGAGAGGAAGACACACAAGACAAAGTGGAAATGTGTGTATGTTTTTTTGGTGGTAGTGGTGGTGGGGGTGGCGGTGGGGGGATGGGGGTGGGGGGGGTCAGGAAATGAAAGGCCTGGAGAGTGTGAGTCACTCTTCTCCCCCGTCTGCACCCATGCAAGACTGCTCTTCAGCCAGAGAGAGAAACACTAGATAAACCAGGACAGACGTGGGACAAGAAGATGACAGGAGGATGATAAAGAAGCTTTAATGAAGAACAGAGATGTGGCAGGAGAGGTGGGCTCTACAAAGAATAGATAAAAGCCAGAGAAAAAAAACTAAAATAGTACACACAACTCCTTGTTTTGTTTCCGCCACAGAGACAGAGGTGTGTGGATTTCTGGAAATGCCTCAACGGCAACACCCCCGGCCCCCCTCAGAGTCTCTCACACATGCAGTGCTGGTTCAGAGGTCAAGAAAGTGACATTGTCTGCAAGGCCAGAAGGCGTGCACTGGAAGCTAAACGGCCCCGCTCCTCTGCCCCATCACCTCCCCTCTCCCTGCACGTTATGTCAGGGCCAAAACCCCAAACAACAACAGTGTAGCCCATCAACTAACGGGCTCGACCATTCATCTTCGGGCCATGTGAAAACCTCTATATACAGACAGGAAGGATACACTTAGACATTTGCACATTTGTTGAGCTGAGGAGCGACACTGCACTAACTTCAGATGCCAAATGAGGACAGTTGATTGATTTGATTTCCTAATCTACCCGTTTCACATTGATATACTGCTGGGGAGGCTAACGGTGTTTCACTCAGTGATAGCAAGAGAATTCGGTAGAGCCTGTAATCTTGTAGTAAACAGTATTGTCCTCTTTTTCTTTCTGTCTCTCTCACACATACAAGCAACAGAAGTGTTTTTATATTCTGATGAGAGTATTGATGACTTGCCACACTGGTGGTCACATCCCTAATCAGAGCTGAGTCATTCACTATTATGTACAAGGAGATGTGTTTGCTAGGAAAGGTTTATATAACCAAGATACAGTTGCGAAAGTAAACTCTTATTACATTACACTGATCTCTCTCTCTCTCTCTCAAACGTCTCCACTGCAGTACAAAATTCAATATTTGGGCCCTGTCCTCTGAAACACAAAAGCACCAGGACACAATGAAGAGATAAGTTCACAATAGGTGTGAGGTTGCACATGGCTGGTAAAAGTCAAACGTGTTCGTACAAAACATCAGCGAGCGCCTCCTCCTGTGTAAAACTGTTCCATTCCTGTGTTTGTGAAGTTGCTCACAGTTTAAAAAAAAAAAAAAATCCTCCAATCCCCCCAGAGTCCATCCCACCAGGTTAGAAAAACAAGAGAGCATTTACCTCTCCCAGCAACCTTTGCACACTGCCCGCATTCCAGTCCTGAAACCCAGTACCTGACAATTGATAAACAACTGACTCACTTGTTTTTCTGGGGAACCTGATGACTTGCACCAAGCCCCACACTGGCTGCTCGCAGCATGAGAGCAGGCACAGACAGAGACAAAGAGAGACAACTTGGTTGTGAAACCACAAACAGCAATTAAACTCTTGTATTTCACCATGGGTGAACACTGACTCCTGACTCACGATGATCCCGACACTGTCTATTTTCTTTTCAGACAAGAACAACAACTTCTGACATGCCCCTGCTAGGTCATCTTTCCTTGTAAATAATCCATGCCATTTGGAGATGCGTGAAAAGCCTCTGATGCAACAGCAAACAAAATGAGATGAAAGGTAATATTCTGATGGCAACAGTTCCCAACAAAGACACGCACTCAGAACGATTTCATGGCTTATTCACAGACATCAGCCTTTAAAAAAAAAAAAAAGCTACATTACACAGTGTTATAAAATGAACCATAACAGTGTTTTTATTTCTAGCCTGTTCAAGCTACTTCCACACGCGCATCATGTGTGGTGCTGCATGCGTCACTGGATCAGACTAGTTATATGAAATACTGCGTCACTGAGGGGAGACCAGGGCAGACCATTAACACAAACACTCAACAGCAGCATCAAGCCAGACACAGTACAATATAACAAGTCCGGCTCATGGATTTCAAAATAAAATCTATTTAAGTCAAGCGAATCCTGAATTGAAATACAGTCGCTGTGTTTAATGAGGCCTACGGATAAGGAGTGCAAAGGCGGCATGCT
This sequence comes from Nannoperca australis, assembly GCA_036023655.1. NCBI lineage: Eukaryota > Metazoa > Chordata > Actinopteri > Centrarchiformes > Percichthyidae > Nannoperca > Nannoperca australis. Next base: position 16,005 of record JAVQJD010092955.1, read on the forward strand.
CTGGAGATGTTTGTGTTGTTTTGACACGCTTACGCAACTTTTTATTTCTAGGCTTTTATTCAGAAGGACACGCGCTGGATTTCCGGCGCTGCTGTTTCAATATGCAGTTCGAAGGAGATCAGAGACCTCGGCATCGAACATTTGTCGATGTGTCATGGGTGTGACGAGTGCGTGACTAATCCTGTCTAAACATCCCAGCCTACACCCAGCAGCCACGTTCACAACAACCTGGCTGCCCTCGGCTCCTGCAGCCCGTGTTTACAGAGCGACAACTGCTGTTTTAACGCGCAGCATGCATCGCTATGTGACCGCTGTTCGTGGAAAACGGACGCAACTGAAACGCCGTTTGCTACATTTGGTTGCAGAACACTGTAGATTGTTATTTGCGACACAGGTGGAGGCGATGAGTCACGATTGAGGTCTGTGGCTACAAACTACAAGTAAATAGTGTGATATTTTCGGGTGATACTTAACGACATATCCATGCCCTGACGCCACTCCCTTCATGAATGAAAACTTACTGAATGAATGAGTGCGCGTGACGAGCGCTCACCTTTCACAGCAGCAGCAGTCTCCTTGAATCCCATGCTGGCGTAGGGGCTGGAGTTGAAACCATTCATGCCCCCCTTGCAGCCGCAGGCTGCCTTGAACCGCAGGAGTCCATCGCAGTCTCCTAACCTGCATCCTCCAAGGTTTCCCTCCATCAAGTTTAAGGCAATGTAATTAAGTCCATTTTGATAACCAGCTGACATCTCCCTGCACATGGGGCTGTTGCTGGTATAGTCCTCCTCAGGTCCCTCTGAGCTGCAAACGGTGTGGGATACATTCTCCACAGAGGCAGAGCTGTGCCGCTGGGTGTCATGGGCAAAGGATGGGCACACGGGTGTGACAGTGGTGGTGGAGGAGAAGGTCTCAGAACTGTGCCGCCGGCGCCCCTGAGGGTCAGCCCTGATCACTTTGGCACCCCTGTGTGGATCCACTAGGGGGACAGATAACGAAGGACCCCCGATGAGAAAAGAGTCCAGTGGCACAGGGGGCACCCCATCCAAGATGCTGCCCTCAAGGCTGAGTCTCTGGACACAGGCAGTGGGGCTGGTGGGGAGGGGAGCAGCATCAGTGGTACAGAGAGCAGGTAGAGGGGCAGGAGGACTGAAAGTCATCTCAGTGTAGTCATCCTTGACTAGAGCGGGAAGACACACCAGGCTCACCTGCTGTTGGAGAGGATATTCCTCTGCCGTCCCCCTCTCCTCTGCCTGTCCCTCCATGCTTTTTTTCTCTTCTTCCTTCTTGCTTCCCTGCATGTTCTGCTGGGCGTTCAGCAGACTAGGGCAAGTCAAGACTTCAGGCGTGTGGTTTAGGCACCCCGCAGGGGGAGAACCCCCAGTTTGGTGTGAGCCAAGGATAACCGTGGAGCTGACATCAACATTGGCATAGTCTGAGAGTGGCAGGGATCCCCTCTCTGCACACATTAAACTCACAGAGGACTCAGAGCTCTCTGACACTGTGGATGCCAGCAGGTCGCGGGTAGCACTACTAAAGTCTATGTTGATGTACTCTCCGGGGCTGCGTGGCTCTGAGGGAAGGGGGTGTTCGCTCATACATGGTAGTGTTCTGAGGGATTCTAGAGCCAGGCGGGTGGGCCGACACGCCCTACTCCGGTGTACCAGACCCCCATCTACCCGAGCCACTCTGAGAGGAGATGGGGCGGCGGAAGGGGTGCCTGGTGTCCCTGGGGAGCTGCTGGCCACTGAGTCTCCTGGAGAGATAGGACAATAGTTGGACTCCTCTTCTATCCGCTGTCTCTGTAAACTCATCACCACATACTGGTCGGTGTCTGCGCAACCGTTGCGCTGCAACTGGACTTTAAGTGAGCGTGGTAGAGAGCTGTAAGTATAAGCTTGTCTGTGATGTTGCTGGGGGTGGGGGTCACCTCCTGGAGGACTGAGGATGTACTCTGGGGGTGAAAGAAACACCAGAGGGTCAACAGGAGACATGTTCAGGTACTCTCCATTGGTGAGCTTTCCATCAGTGCTCTCCACTGACATCTTGGTTCCGCACCACATCCGCATGTAGCCACTGTCCTCCAGAGAAACATTCCCGGGGGAGTCGGTTTGTGGGGCCAGCCCTGCTGAAGAGGAGTGTGAACGGGGGTTGATGATCTGCTTTGGAGCTGAAACACACATGGGGCTCATGGGCATGTAGAGGTCATCCTTAGACCCTGGTGTCTGAGGTGTCACTCCTGGCATCATAGGCATATAGCCACTGTCACCTTGGAGACTGCTGATCTGAACATCCCTGTAATCCTCAGGATAGATCCCTTTAGGGGAGGCAGTGTGACACCTGCGAAAATACTGGCTTCCACTGGTGTAAGTGGCCCTCATAAGAGTATACTCATCCAGGGAAGCTGAAGATACTTGGGGAGGACCCCTCTGCTGGCGGGGTGTAGTGAGGGAGTATGTGCGCTTTCGATAAGCCTTGTCCAGCTCCGATAACCGACGGTAACCATTCTGGTTCTGCCGCTCCATCACCATGTATCCATCAAGCTCACTGCCATCCCGGGAGGGGGGAGTGTCAGCTTTGAGAGACTCTGGAGTGTTGCTGCGAAGGGTGAGCGGTAGCCTCAGGTCCCGAGCATCTGCAGGGCTAGAGCCAAACTCCTCACATGATATGAAACCAGCATCACTGAGGGAGCCAGAGAATGAGGCACTGCAGCTGGAGGGGCGAGGAGCACTGCTGTCTGGGCAGGAGGACAGGTTCCCCAGGCTAGGGGTGGCCGTGGGTGGGGAATGAGACAGGGGCATAGACATGGACTTACTGTGCTGGAGGGAAGATGATTCAAATGTCGGACGCGCTGTAATTGTGTGAGATCTGCTCAGGAGGGTCCTGTGGACCCCCGGGCTGAGGGGGCTGCCAGTCACTGACATGGGGCGCGTCATTGTGCCGTCGCCCTCGCTGGCCGTGCGTATTCGACAGGAGGAAAATTTGCTCACAGGAGAGGTCGCAGCCATGCTATCAGTGCGCGACCGCCGGGGAAGCCCGGTCTGGCTGGGGGGGAGATTGTTCAGGTGCCTCCGCGTGGGCACGGAGATGGGGTTTGTACCAGATGACTGGCTTTTGCTGCGCGGACGGAACTCCGACAGCTCCTTCATGGCTTTCATCGCCTCCAAGATAGTTTCGTGGATGTTTTGTGCCACCACAGAGTCGTCAGCCTGCATCCACAACTCCCCTGGACCCGTGGCTGCAGATCGACCAACCTCAATGAAGAAAAAGCTGTCAGAGTGGCCGCACCTCCGGATATTCATCAGCTGTAAAATGACGGAGGCAGCCTCCGAGTTCAGCTTGACAAAGCTGATATTCCGGCTGGAGAGACAGAGTCTGTACACTCCGGTCAAATTTCTGCTTTGCCCCAGGCCCTTGGATTTCAGATTTACTTGCCATACCTCCTTGTAGGCGGCGGACACCGGCGTTATTACACCGTAGCTCGCCTCGTCGAAGCCAACCAGAGAGGACGCAGAGTTGGACGCCGAGCCGTCATAGACTTTCCCCTCTGCCATTAAATCCGTCAGCACCCGGTACCAGCTCTCCTGTTCCTGCTCGTTTTCCGCCGCCACGGCGAAATACTCGTCCTTGGTATAAAGAGCGACGAGATATTTGTGCTTCGAGTCCGCTCTCTTGTTGATATTGAGGCAGCAGTCCAGAGGAATAACTCTCTTTGCGGCCGATTTGTTTTTCCATTTCTTCTCGCTCTCGTAGTACTCCAGCCGGGCGGGGAAGCCCTCGCTCGGCTCTCTCAAAACGAAAAAGCGCTTGTGTCCGTGTTTCTGCTTCTTCAGATACCCGCATTTCTTGACGTTGTTGTTGTTCGCGTTGCCGGTCACCGGCGGCTGGTCTCCGGCGTTTGGAGGACTCGCCATTCTCGCGCCCCTCGCTATCAGACACAATGCGTAAATCCTTTTCCTCGAGTTGCCGAGAGAAACGACGCGCTTTTACTTGAATCCTCTGCTTCCAGAGCCGGCCGTGCGTGCGTTCGTGTTCTCCCAAAGCCGAGCAATAAATAACATGTCTGCTGGTGACCGTCCGGACCGACTGGGGGGGGAAACAACATGTGACGATCTACACATCCAGCTCTGGTTTAAAAAAAAAAAAAGAAATATGGGAAAGGGAGAGGAAGAAAAAAAAAATACACACGCCGACAGTGGGCGGTGCACACTCAGCTCATTGGGCTTATTGGTGGAAACGGGATGAATGCTGGAGTGAGGTGGCCCCGTTCAAAGGAGAGAGAGAGAGAGAGAGAGAGAGAGAAGGAAAAAGCCCTCCTACTATCACTGCCCTCTTCCGACTCGTTTGAGCGTAGTCAGTCAGGACTGTAGCTTTATTTATAGCAGCTATGGTCCTGTGATCCAACATTTGCCTGCTGTGAAGACATGTTTTTTTTTTTTTCTATCTGTACCAAATTAGATGCTCCTGGCTTCCAAAGCCTACATTTGCGTCACGTAAGGAGTTGAGGTGGATTATAAAACCCATTAGAATAAATAGCTTAGGGACCTATTGTTATGTGCAACGAGCAAAGGAGCACAGCACAATGAATCATTTGTAAACGTTTATTTCCCCCGTAATCGTTATTATTGTCTTATTCCCATAACCTAGTCTCATCCCCGGTGATGTTTTTTTTCACAAACCCATGACCGTGTTTAAACGTGTCTACGGGGGGAGTGGTTCTAGTCCTCCTCTCCGACTGGTAAACAAGCATCACCTGCTCGAGACTGCAGCTCTGTCACAGGGATTTAATATTCCCCCCGCGTCGCCCGGCCAGCACACGTTCACCGGGATGTTCCAGCGCCTCTTTCGCTTTTCGGAGAGCAGATATAGTGCAGTGTGCTTTATTGCGTAACGCTTTATTGGTAACTGCTTTACTCGTGTTCGCCCGGAGCTCCCGGGATAGCTGCTCAGTTACAGTCCGTTTCCGACCGCTTTATCTGTTATCTTCCAATTCAGAAACACGACAGAGATAATTCAGGGTGATATCATGTGCCCAAAATGTTTAAGGTTACAGTCGGTTAATCCACAAAAGGACACACCTCCTCCCTGCCAGAAAAAAACTGAAGAATGACCTATAAAGGGTTATATATATATTAAAAAAGAGCGATCATGATGACGCAAAAAAAAAAGTCTCCTGATCTCTGATGCGTCAATGGCTGGTGATGTGCGTAACGATGAAATGCGGGAGCCAGCTCAAAACCACGCGGTGGTGGTGACGAGCATGTGTAAAAGACAGCCAATAGACCGCCTTTGACTTCCTGAGGGGATGAGATTCAGCTCTTCCTGTCCAGCAGAGGGATGGTGCTGTTTCACTGACGGATATTGTGTGCAGGTCAAATGTAATCTAACCTAATCCTGAACTGTAATTATGTGGGGATTCATCTATGGTGCCGGTGCCACTCAAATGTATCAATAAGCAGTCTTATTTTTTTTTTTTTTTTTACAGTTGCATGTCCTGTGATGATAATGTTGACGACCCCCACCTGACACAGTGACACACACACAGGTACACATTATGTCCCCATTTTCCTTCTGGTCCCACAGTGCTGGCTCAGCACCAAACCACCCTGTCCTCAGCAGCAAGGTCAATAACCATGTCCCCTGCAGCTCAATTATACCACCAGAAGCAATGATTTGAATACTGCCACCATGAAAAAAACGAATAAAATCTTGCAACAACCTCTGATGAGCCGCCCCTCAAATAACCTTTAACTTTCAGATTTGGTCCACGGGCAGTGATGAGAAGATTTTGTGTTCTGTGCAGTTGTTTTCTTTTCATTATTTGAGCGACTGTACCTCAGCCTGGCCTAAAGTGCCATGAAGGCATATTGATATAAATAGACGTAGCAGAGCTGGCTGTCTAAACCTCAGAGGCTCAGATAACACCCTGCAGGATGAGGAGGGTTCCCTGCTGTTGATATTAGGTTTCTACATGACGGACAGGGGCTTGGATCCTGCACCTTTACACTCTCTGATAACAAACAACTACTGCAGAATTACTATATTGTGACCGTGCTGCTTTATGTAACATTTAATGTTTCTGCAGTTGCTTAAAACTCAGAGAAATGATGAATAAACAGTCCCTGTAAGAAGCATTTGAAGTCCGCGACAGCTCTCCTTGTATAATACAGACACCTGACACCGGCAAGATAAACAACAACTGAGTCCGGGTAGTGTGAAGTGAAAGCAGGGGCAGGAGTGACGCTTTCTGTTCTGCATATAAGCATAAGAAATGCAAATCAGCTGTCTATAAAATACCAATAACGTGGGGTAATTGTCCCATAAACTGCTGCTTGCAAACCCAATCTGGATGTGTCTGTAATATGTCCTTGCCCTTTTCTTGGGTACCTACATGAATATTTATCACCCTCCAATTTACACAGCACGGTGCATTAATTTACAAGTTAATTAAACAGCCAGATGAACCTGATTTACAAGGCTTTAAATGGACCTTCTCATCGTCTCCTAGTATGAACCCATTAGGTCTTTATAGGTTTATTTATTTAGGGAAGAATAAGGGTGTGACTTTAAGGGTGCATCCTCTCACAGCAGATCGGTCCTCTTTGCTCTTTAGATTTATTATCTTTTCTGGTGCGAGCCATGTTAATGCTAGAATTTTAAATGTAAGCAAACAATCAAATATGGTCAAATACAACAGAGCGTGATAGATTATCTAAATTCACTCAGTAGCTTGTAGCTTTGAAGACCTAATCTCATTTAGGCTCTTGAGGCTGGCCTTCAAATACAAACAGCCCCGCTTGCCCCATGTGCTGAGTCACAAGCACATAACGCCTCAGTCACTTACTGCACTGTCACTGTGTGCAACGATTAGTTTCATAAGCTTTCATAAAGCAGATTAGAATAGCCGATCTGATGAGATAAGATTAAGGACAAGCTGGGGGGTGGGGGGGATTAGACTCAGTCAGGCCCCATCAAATGAACAGCACAAACCTGTATTGTTTGCATCCAAACATCACACACACTCTTCATCAAACCTCTGCATCCCCTCATTAGTCAAAGGCAAAACAGATTATATCCGAAGCCTGAGGTGCCTGATTCATATTGTTGCAGCAGTGTTGTTTTGATGTTTTGGATCTGAATATCATCCTATTGTTATTTATTACCCTGAGCAGGGAATATTTTTGTGTTTTTCTTTTGTTTGTCTTTTATGGACTGTTGTGTCAGAGACTGAATTAGATCAAATCAACCTTTGCTGCAATGGTGGCTTATTCAGTTAAACCTAATGTTCTGTTTGGGTTCCAAGAGACCCACTTTAATAACTCAAACAACATACGTAACATTGTTTTATCAGCTTGGTACTCCATTACTTTTACAAATTTTATGAGAAATGTGTTTTAACTGACTTTACTGCTTTCAAAAGTCAATTACAGAGAGTGAGAGAGACCCCAACAGTAAAACATATTGAAATACAAATTAATCTTTGCACATTTGATATCTATGATCATTTCAGATATAATTGGATAGGATCACACAATTAGGTTTTCTTTATTATTAAATTAATACATTAATAGGAAGAAGCACGGTTCACCATTTAAGCGTGTCCTATTTTATTTCTTTGAACATTTAAACATAATTTCCCACAAACCCTGTAATTTCTTAAACCCAATATTGTAACCAGATAATGATAATAGAGGCTGTTTTCTCTTCTCTTGAACGCATACCATATGGATTGCTCCATTCAATCTCACGTTGTCACCCATAATTGACTCGATTCTCTAATCAATACAGCAAACGTGAAATTGAAATTTCTTCTTCTAGTTAATTTTTGTGCTGATTGATCACAGGCCGGGACGACCTGGAGGAAAGACTGGAATGTGCCAATGGACATCTTTGTGTTATTGGACATGACTGCACTATTGAGCCATTGCACAAGTGATTACAGTCTTGATTGCTTCAGTTAACCAACTCTGTGGAATGGATATAATCTATTTTTGATTCATTTGCAAATTGAACACAGGGTATGCACTGTTGTGTAGAATGGTACTAGAAAGCCAATTACAGTGGTTACTATGTTATATTCAGCAGCCCACCTCCATTGTGTAATAATGGTTGTGCATGTTTGATGGAGAACTGTGGAGCTGCACAGATGTTTGCTTTTTACAGTTTTTACCCAATGACACTTTGCACAGCTCTTTCTGCACTGTGGAAAAAATCCATCTTTACTGTTATCCCCACTTCATCTCTTCATAATGTCACCACCTTTTTTTGAATAATTTGCTGTAAAGACCCTCAAAATGACTTGGGTTTTCTCATTTCACAGGTCACTGAGACAGATATTTATTTGATATGCTCATTAGAAGGGACAGGAGACATATCAGGCAGACGCAGCCTTAGTATGCTTATTTTACCAAAAGAGAAACCCTTGATAATATGTTTGTGTAGGCTGAAGACATGCAACAGACAACATATTTATTCATGAGCAATCTTCCCCCACACAGCGAGATGGCCACACAGAGAGATGTAACAGCAGCCTGCCATCTGAAATCATCGCTCTCTGTAGCTTTGATTAAACAGATACGAATGCATATGATATTCATGCTCCATAATACCATCATCAGTCATTTGTCATAATTATGTGTTATCTGGAGTCACATGGCCTGATATAAATGACAATGATACATGAGCACCCTCTCTGCCTCCTTGGTCAGATCTGGAGGGGGATCTTATGACAGAGAGAGTGCATGAAATATGAATCTCAAGTGTGTCTATGTTCAAACAGAATGACTTGCCAACATTATAAAAACAACAGTTTACGTTTGTACATCTGAGCCTTTCACAGGACTCAAGATGACTGATAATAAATGGCTGCTTGTTGATTATAGGGGAAATTGTGGGCAAAGTTTGGATCACGGCAGTAATAGTTGTATTTCTGTCCACTGCTGCACGGTGATGATCAGCGTGTAGACGTAATCGAGTTAATCACACGGTTCACACTTCGAGCAGCGGAAGGAAGATTAAAAGAAGGTAAGTGGCAGCAACAGTATTTAAGTTGGAACTGTTCCTAGTAGGAGTGTGTGGGAAGTTTCCCATTCTTGCTTGTTTGTTTGTGTGTGCGGGTGTGTGTGTGTGTGTGTGTATGTGTGTAGTTTAATCATGCATTTATTTTTGCTGTGACTTGGCCTCAACTGACTCGCTGATCTAATATTCATTCCCTTCTCCAAATGACACACATTCTTTCTCTTGTTCTTTCTCACTTAAACACATGCACACACACACAAGCAAGTGCAGTAGTGTTCATTACTGTTTTGTGCTTTCGAGCGTCTGGCGTCTTTTAAGTAAACCAAAATGATGCCAGTGGAGGGTAAATGAGGTTAATAATCTAGATTCTAGTCCCTTCAAAGAACCACATTTGTTCGTGTACTATGTCTGGCTCTGTTTCTCCTTTACATTCCAGTGAATGAAATACCTCAGCTGTGTGGAAATACAGATTAACAAACAAAATAACTTGGAGTAGAGGCAAAACAACAGAGCACTGGAATGTAACCTTTATTTAATAGGGTACGCCCCATTGAGACCAAGATATCAGGTTCAAGGGAGACCTGCCTAGAGAAACATGACACATAACGAGATGTAACTTTAAAATTCACAACATAGCAAGATACCAAAGAACAATAACATACATTAAAACACGTTAAAAACATACTTACGAAGAAATTATGGGACATAAAGTAATAAAACAAGAATAAATGTAATTTTTCCTCTGCCACCAGTGACCCCCCTAGGTCCCTCGTAATAAACTGCTCTGACCAGGTCTCTGGTGTCACCTTCAGAGGCACTCGAGAGTGTATGTGACCCCGATAAAGTGTGAAAGCACCATTCTTGACCATCAAGGACCCCTTTGTAGTGTGCTTAAACCTGTATCCTGACAAACCTCAAGATACCGTCGATATTGTCTGTGCAGAGTTGTTTATTAAATCCATATCCAAGACGAGGTACCAACGAACCTCTTCTCTAACTAAATGGCTCAAAGCAGATGTGCTTTTTTTTTTCTCTTTAGCAGCAGCGTTCCCAGTTTCCCAAGGATGAAATGAAGTGGGAGCAGGGAAGAAAAATCCAATTACCGACTGTCACTTGAGACACATTTGATGTGCATTTCCTTTCCAGACATGAACCATAATCCACCTTAACTGGCTGTAGAAACAATCAGAGTAAATACATTGGTACAAGAGACAAGATCTGATTGATTCACAGAGGAAACTCTGTTTCAGGTCTCCCTGTGGTAAGGAACACATTAGAGGGTATATTTCGCGCATTCTCACTACTTCTTAACCATATGCCAGACAGACACAAAAACATAATAAAATGAGGGCCATTGCAAGGTTATTGCATGGTTCCACATATATTACATCCTTGAGCAGCTGCTTTGTGTGACAGCCACAAGCCAAAGACTGAATGAAAGGCTGTGCATGTTGTTTGCCTGTACCACAGGATGTTTTAAAAAACAGCACACAAATACCACATTTTTGACCCTGACCGGGGCAGTTTGCTTATAAAGGACACACTGGCAACCTGGTAAGATAAACACTGGTTAAGGTTAAGGATGATCTCAGCTTTTGGGATCACAAGATCAGGGTTTATAATCTCAAAGCTTCAGAATGACTGAATGAATGAATGTTAAATGGCTTATCATCTTAGTCCTCACCTCAGGACCTTTCCAAACTGAGCTCAGTCATGTTCATTATTTTATTGTATGTAATAATTACAACAAACATTTCACATTTTGGCTACACTACAGCTACAGGTTTTTTTGTACTAATAGTTAACCAGTACAGCACATTCATGTAGGTACAAGGAAACAAGATGTGACATTAGGGAACAATGGGGTCAACGTTCTGGGAACTTAATACTAGGAACCTATTCTAATATTGTGGGGTACAGGGTCAGAGTTTGATTGCAGAGTTTGCATGTTCTCCCTGCTTGCGTGGTTTCCTCCCACAGCCCAAAAACTGTCCGGTTAATTGACAACTGTAAATGAATGTGAGCAGGAATGGTTGTCTATCTCTATGTGTGTCAGGTGACCTGCCCAGGGTGTTCTCCGCCTCTATATTATTATAATAAGCATACAATAGTCTGGGAAACCAGTGGGCAGAGGCAAGATTCGCAATAAAATAGGAGACTCTGAGACGATTGACAAACATAAAATGTCCTAGGGGAGAGGGGCGGGACCAAACTGTAGCTGTAGAGTCCTCTCGTCCTTATTTGTCCGATATAAAACTCCATCCTTCTAATGCGATGGTGCAACCATTGTGTGTTTGTGTGTGTGTGTGTGTGTGTGTGTGTGTGTGTGATGCAGATCTTAATGGAGAAGAAAGGAAGAGAGGTTACAAAGTTAAATTATGCATGTAGCGTAATTAGCCAATCAAGTGTTTTAGATTAGATGTTGATGACTCGTTGCCGCAAATGAGAAGATGAAAGTCCCTCAGGTCAAAGAGGGCTTTCCCCAACAAAAATAGGATCACCAGCAAAAAGGAGCACAATTATGTGTGCTTTATGTACAAACATGTTAATTCTCGCTCACAAGAACTCCCAGTTTATTGTGATTATGAAGTATGGCGGTATGTGTGTTCATCTAAAATCAGCCTTTGTATTTATTTGTTTTCTAAATAGCAAGTCATTAGCTTCTGATATACGGCTTTAATTACATCCTGAAGTGCAATTGTACACTCACACTTACATTTCTTGTTCATCATTACAATTCTGGTGTAGCAAAATGTGATCTTAATGTACTATTTTGCTTTCATTAACAACATTTTTCAGGACTGTATACATGATGGTAATTTTATGAATGAAGGTGGAAACCGGAAACTGGCTCTACAGTTATTTTGTTGTTGCTCTTAAACGAATCTGTCTTGTTTGATAATTGTATCAAAATCTTATTAGTTAGGCTACATAAGCTTCAATCATTTGTTGAATGCCCTCTCACAAACACCCTAACCCCACACAACTGCATCGTAATCGCATTTATATGAAGTGTAACATGCTATGAGTTAAGATATCTAATAAATTGGTAGATAGAATCTATATGGAGACAGAGGGACACACATGAACATGCACACAGATACACAGCTACACACACACATACAGACCATAAGTCCATGCATGCACACAGGCTCTGCTAATGAAAGAATCAGTCATAATAGAAAATCCCAGACACACTTATATACATAAATACATTCATCCAACACACCAGAGAGAGCATTCAAGCAAATTATTTGAAAAATGAGAATAGTTGCTTTAATGTATTATTAGAATTATTGATATGAGCCCACCCTCTCTTGGCCATGTGCAATTAAAGTGGAAGTGATAGGTAATATGTATGATCATTGGTTGCACTGCACACACACACACACACACACACAATGGTTGCACCATCGCATGAATATGTAATGTCTACTCTGAAATTAGAAGGATGGAGTTTTATATCGTTCTGCCTCCTCCTTCCTTGTCTTTCTCGCTTCCAGTCCTCCTCCCCCATCCCCTCTCCTCCCTCCTTTCTATTGGTCAGAGGCCCGCAGCTCTGAAATATTTAACATTTCATCTGTGTCCACCTTCCTCTTTTACAGTGAATCAGACAGCTTTGCTTGAGTCCATATTGAGTGAAAAAAAATGCTGTTTTGTTGTAGGTTATCTTCGTATAGTCTGTAAGTTTGTGAGAAGTGGCATATTTCTCCCAACATGTTTGAGCTGGTGGTGGGTGGAGATCACAGAAGATCACATGTGTATTATGTAGTATAGGGTAAAATACTCTGTCTGCTTGCACATTCATCAGTCAGAGACTGGCTGTGTGGGTAGTGGCTAGAGGAGTAGTGGAGTGATTTTGGCAACCACGGGGGTGGGAGGATGTGAGGAGGTGGACTGATTGCCAGAGAACACAGGAAACGTCCTCAGGCACTGGACACCCCCGTGGGACAGACAACTCAGATTGTCTGCCTCCTGAATCAACAATATTGGAACAAAACATCTTCACACACAGAGCCATCATCAACTGCAGCAAAAAATCCATTTAAGTTAATTTTTCATTCCTTAAAATTCTAAACTTTCTGCTTCAAGCAAATGAAATGTTAGTCAGTAAAGTAGCATTTTTATGTTGTTATGGGTTAGCTTTAGTTCAATGCACCAAAATGGGAATGAATCCACCCACAGACACCGAAACAATGATAAGCCTGGTGGTATTTAACATTTTCCTCAATGCCAACAAATCCCATAAAAAGACCAAATCCATCAATGAATAGATCCTACTATGTGTTGTTTGTGTAGCTGACACATGAGCTAGCTTGTTCCTCTGAGCTCCACTGTTGTCCAGAAACCTCTAAGAACATATAAATGACCCACAATGTTGCACTGTAGTTTATTTTGAGTCAATCTAATGTAAACACTTAAACATCATTGATGTCGCGAATGCTCATTAGAGCACCAAATGTGTATTAATCTGCAGCAGAAAGTAATCCCCCCAAAATGCAATGTTTACTCCTGTTAAAGTAATTTTTGCGGCGCCCAGCTGCCATAAAAACATATTTATCATTTTTTTTAAATGTTCAAACTACGTATTTGTAATGTGTGTTTTTAAAGACTTATATCTTCCTTAGGTAGGCTACTAGTGGCTTGGGCTTGAGAGCCACAAACATGGTAGGGTGGTGGGAAAGAATTTATAGACAGACTTACATTTCTCTTAAGGTTCATGTCTTTTTATTGGATTTGCTGACAGCTACAAAAATATAGAACATTGCCAGCTTTATCCTAAAACACACCACATTTTATTCTAGGTCTGAATAAATCACGCACAAAAGGACTGGTCAAAGGGTACTATTAGATTTAATATATTTCTAAAATACATTTTAAACACATTACACATCCAGCAATGTGGCAAATAGGAACAAGGTATAGAGAAGCATTAAGATCTTGATCATTAACTCAATAATGAATCCTTGGTTTAATTTAGATGAACATAATTGATTGAGATGGGGCCTAATTGTGCATACATTAAGCACAATTGCAAATTTCAGATATAATGATTTTGCTAAAGAATTAAAAGAGCAGCGCACTGAACAATGAAACCCCCGTCTGAGGGTTTGACTTGAGGGGGCAGGGGACTATATGTCGCCATTCAGCGTGACTGAAGCTGTAACAGAGCTCTTCATTTACAAACATTTACATACCAACATTTCACTTGTTCCATTCTCTGTTTAATGGGGTTTCAACAAGATGGTATCGTGAGGATTAGTTAATGAATATGCTATAGGTACAAACACTGTTTCTGTGCAGGAGCGCACGGTTGTATATTTGTATACATTCACGTGTATGTGGGTGAATGTATATTTGCACATGCTGTACAGCATACAGTGTATGCATGTAATTAGTAGACACAGAAGTGAGATAAAGCCGGATGAATTTGTCCATGCAAGACATACCCTGTATGACATTAAATTCCAACCCAGAATAATCAAAGAACCCATAATGGTGGAAATGGTAACCGCTATGTGTGAAAGAAGATTAAAACAGAAGCATGGTATAGAGGAGAGGCATGTGGTCAACGCATGGCTGCCATTGTGTACAGAATAAATTATATATTAAAAGGATATATAGGGGAGAGTCATTAGAAATAGATTTGCATTTGGAAGCCTTTGGGATCTGAGATATAGTGGTCTTGCAGGTTGCAGCCTTATAAGATGGGCCTTGACAGTGATAGAATGCGAGAGGAGCTTTGATATGCAAGAAATTGGCTGGTTGACGATCTAAGCTTTCATGTGTGACAGTACTGAAATAACCAAATTTACCACAACCCTCCACGGTTTCACTCGTCTTCATCAGCAGCAATGCCTTATCTTTAGTTACACGCTGTCAACCTTTAATAAATACTGACTAGACGCAGCATGGGTCTGTCAGCATCAATTCAGATCATTTGGGAACTTCCAGTCAGGAATGGCTCACAGCTAATAATCAGGCCTTACATGCCCTGGAAACAACAAAGCTGAGTCTTGTTTTATTAAATAATATGATCCTCTAATTATAATTAAAGGATCAGACATCTCTTCCACACCTCCATTCATTTAATACAAATAGGAGATGATTATGATAAGCATGACCTGTTATTTTGTCAAACAAAAAATAAGACAAACTGACATAAATGAACAAACACCTGCGAGCAGGAGGAGAAATTCTGCAAACCCAAGAAATATAGGTGTAAAACTGCAACATTGATCATTTGCTTGCCTACAATAACCTGTTACATCCAAAGCCAAGCCATTAGCCATTTAGTTAATTCAATTATTTTGTGGGGTTTCAGTTTATGTTAGATAAAGCCTTGTTCAGGACTGATGCATTCACTACTACACACTTCTATATCAGTGTTTACATTAATGTTAGCAGTTGTATCTTTCTCTTTATTTGATTTTGTTGACAATGTCAGGCAACTCACAGAATTAGTGTTAATTAGCTAGCTTGCTACAGCAGATTAAATCTGCTAGTGGTGGTCAAAATTGCGGCAGACAAAATCAGTCCATCGCAATCACTGAAAACTGCACACATGCAGGACTTGAATGGAAAGCTTGAGAGACCTAGCAACAGTTGCCAAGGTGGTGGGGCAAAAAAATTGTCAGTTTAATACATTTTGAAGTAGCTCTTCTGTGAATTTAAATTTAAATTTGATGTGGTGTTTGTAGTGTAAAGTTTATGTATGTGTGAATGTGCATATCTTCCTCAGGAGCCGGTGTGTGTGTTTGTGCGCGTGTCATAGTGAAATGATATGGGTGACTGGGTCAGCGTGTTAATCAAATACTGGCAAACCAAGTTGTTGCCACTATGTTGCTTTACGTAACAGTTTCCAGAGCGCAGCAGAAGGTTAAATGCGTCCCTTATCTGTCTGGAGGGGTTCACTGTTATAGTTTACTCTTTATAGCTTACCCCTCGTTGCCCACGATAATGGAAAAGACTCACGGCACACAAATATAAATGGTTGAAAACACACATGCTTACACACACAGAAGGTTACCAAAAAAGTCTTGATGGCTCTGTTACATCCTTCACACATGCTGTCGCCATAGGGCTCCGTGTATGTAATTGTATGTTTAATCTGGAGTCTCTTGAGACATTGAAGGACAGCCGCGCTCTGTAATACTGTTGAGCCAGCATGTGTTGCCATGGTGTAAGCATATTTTCCAATGTGATCAGACCACTGCTGAAAAATAAGTGACTCCCATGAGGGGCCCCCCCACACACACAACAACTGTGTGACAGCATGTGTGTACATGTGCGTGTGTTTTTGTTGATGCAGGTGTTACTCTGGCCTTCACACAGGCTAATGGAAGGGCCCATTAACACCACAACAACCCTAAAAGTACTGTAAATACTTGGTCTTCTGGTGTGATGATAGCTTTGTTCAATAATTCAGCAGCTGCTGAGAAAATCAACAATCCAGTTTTCTAAAAGAGCAAACAACACTGTAAACAATGTCATCAGATAACCAGGGGCACAGCTCACATAGGGCACAATAGATTATATGCGGTATGCGGGGTTCTACTCAGCCTGATGCAGTGTACAATATATAAAAGTGAAATGGTTTGATTTTACACACTTTTTTGGTCTTTTTTTATCGCTGACAACCTCACCATCCACTTTATGTTGAGCATTACCGGCATTAGCAGATGTAGCTGGTTACCTTCAGCATCCGTGGCCCCTTTATCTGTTGTAATTGGGCTTTTTTTAGTGGGAACACATTTGTTAATGGTGCTTGAGGTAAGTGATGACTTCATTCAACATGTAAATGAAGTAACCAAGTCAGCAAGAGATTCCTGCATCCAGCATGTAATATTAACGGAGGTAATTTAGCATGAAACGTGGTAAAAGGTTATTTACTAAGTGTGATCTGCTGTTATGGATTTGACTGCTGTGTAAATTAGAATGTAAGTTACGGTGTGGTCTTTTAAACACAGCTGATGTGTACTGTGCAGCGAGCCAAGAGCTCTCCCCCAACCCTTTACACAGTGAAGTGACATTAAGACAGATGACAGTGTCATGCATAATCAATTGTGCATTTCTTCTCAACATAAGGTTTAATAATCATTAGTTGGCCATAAAAGCTGAAGAAAGTGTTGCCATCAGTTTGGTTCATCATGACTGAAATACTGTTAAGTAATGGACGAGACACTTCAGTTCTCCATATTTGTGCTTATTCTACAATATAGATCATTTTCAACTTATCATGTGTGCTCTTTATTGTCTGGTTAATTACAAGAAGGAAAAGTTATGCTGTAGTGAAAATGTAATTTTAACTATGAGTCTTCACACCCTTAGCTGCTAATGTTCACACAACACCCACAATCTCTCAGAAAGAACAGTACCTAATCACTATTCCTCAATGGTGTGAAGACCGGACCGTACAGAGTGTACCTTTTCTCTCTCCGTGGTTTAACACCGCAAACATGAACTGCATGTAAAACCAAAGAATAAGGATGCAAACGTCTACACTCCTGCGCTGCTCTCCCTGTATGAAAGGCCCGCGTAGGAGAACAGATGCTCTGTGCAGATAAATGAATGTATGGCACATCAGAGAACATATTAATGAACTGTTTGGTTTCTCCATGTGTATTTATGACAGGCAAGATGTCACAGCCAGGTTGCAATGGGATGGGATGTAATCTCACACAGTGTATTTCGTGACCTTTTCGTCCTCTCTCTTCCGTCTGGCACTTCCTCCTCCATTTCTGTGCATGGTTTCTATGGTTCCCTTTTTGTCTGACTTCCACACACACCATGTCCCATTCTCAGTATCAGTGTTCGAGCACTAGACACGGACAGTTCATGAATGCCAACCATCTGATTGTACTAACGGTCCAGAAGGCCTGGGCAGACCCTCCTGTGCTGACTGCCAGTCTTTTTACCACAATAACCGTCCCAAATGCTATGCTGCTTCCTGCTACAGCTTCACTTCTGAGATAACTGTGAATACACTTCGGTGGCTTCTTTAGTATTAAAAACAATAGTGCGACTTTTCGGGAAATGTGCTCATCTGCTTTCACTTTGAGACTCTTCAGGTAGATGACAAGATCGATACCGCTTTAATATCTGTCTGTTAAATATGAAGCTACAGCCGGCAACCGGTTTTCTTAGCTCAGCAGGTGGAAACAGCTAGCAGGGAGTTTCCACTGGTTGCGTGGCAACCTCAAAGCGACAACAAGACCTTAAGAAATCCCTGCTAAAACCCCCGTAAAAACCACACAGTGTCAGCTTTACACTTTTGCTTTTGTGCAGATTAAACAAACAAGATATAACGTGTTAACTTGTGAGCGTTACAGGCGCTGGTATGTAGGTTTTGTTACCTTTGGACAGAGCCAGGCTAGCTGTTTCCCCCTGTTTCCAGTCTTATGCTAAGCTAAGCTAAGCTAACTAAAATATGTAATGGACAAACATGGGAGTGGTATCAATCTTCTCATCTAACTCTTAGCAAAAAAGCAAATAAGTGGAAAGTCAAACTATTAACTTTAAGAATCAGTCATCAAAATACATACTACGGAATAAAAAGGACATCTAAAACATAAATAAATAACATCCAAACAAAAAAGCAAGTATCTCTTTAGTGGGATCGTCCTTCCTGTTAAGGTCTCATCAGTAGATGGACAAATCACAGCAAAACAAGAGGCTGGATGAGAGAACATATTGGCTGGTACAATTGGTGATAATTGCAAGCGCCACTAAATGTGTAGATGATGAGTTATAGGACAGTTCGGATTAGCCTATAAAGCAAGAGGAAGGCACTGAGAGAAGCATGAAGAGTTATTTAAAAGATTAAGAGTGATATTTGAGATGAATAAAGAGAAAAGACAGATTGAGAGTTATACTGTAAGTCCTCCCACAAATTCACTCCCACTCTTCCTCTTGTGCCCACGCACTCTCTGTTACTGTGACGTCCACTCTTCCTTTTTACTCCTCCGCTCGGCTGTGGAGGCGTTCTGTTCTCCTCTCATTCATACACTGCCACACTATTTCCATATTTCTGAGTGGACAATGTGCATTGAGTTGAAATTTCTGCGGAGGAAGAGGAAGAGGCAAAGGGGGGGAGGGAAGAAGCACCATGTTTGGCTTTATCCGAGCACATCAGACTTCCGATCATGCTGAGATCGTGATCAGACCTCACACGAGAGCCAAACTCTACAGATGGAATTATGTCATCTTTGCACATGGAAAACTGAGGCGAAAACATGATACAGTTATTTTTCTCCAATCACCAGTCCCTCTAATAACAAAAATAGTAAAATGTTCTTATTTTAACTAATAAACAACAAACATCATGCATTTTAAACTTAGTTCTTCTCTTCCATGTCCATATTATGCAGACAACAGCAGTCATACCCAGAATGGTCACTAGCCATCACTTTCTACTAATTATTCTGAGAAACAAGCATGTATGTTGTGACACACAAGTTTGCTGATATCACCACTCACTGTGACATCTCTACATGAGTGCGATCTGTCACTGGAGAACCCAGGTCAATACATTTAAGGGTATTATTTTCATTTTTAACATCAGGGAGGATGTGTACTGGGAACTGCTCAAGCTGCTACAATTATAGTCTTCACCAATGAGAGCAGTGTGTTCCTAATGGTGTTTTATTTATGTTTATGTAATACATTGCATGTATTATATGCAACCCTTTGACACTTCCTGACCTGAACAGTGTATTGAGAAAGGGTTGTGTTAGGTTTGATTCCGACTTACACACTAACAATCTGTTAAATCGTTAAAAAGTCATTATTACTGCTGACTGATGTACTTGATTTAAATGCTGATGATTCTTTATGAACTTTTTCATTGAACGTGTGAATGAGCTTCACACTCAAAACATGTCTTTAAAGTACACAGTTAGGAATTTATTCGATTTATCAACGTTTTATTTTCCTCTTCTGAAGGTGAATTATCTGCCAGTGTGTCCTTCAGATTGTCCCTCCTCTTTAAGAGATTACAGTACAACAAAACAGTTACAAGTGTTAATATCATGAAAAAATAGAGACAGCACAAAATGTGTCACCCAAAACTGAAAAGAATGTAAACCATTTTAAATGCAAGGGAATAAAAAAAAAAGCCTGAAGAAAGAAATTCATGTATTAATGGCATGTATTCATGGCATGTCTACATCTTAGGTTAACAGTATGAGGTTATGTATATAGAGGATAGGATATATAGATATATTAGGCTAGGCAGACAGTTGAAAACATACATGTTCAAGATTAGTTGAAGTTGGCAAGTTTATATAGGCAAAACACCAGAGCAGTGTCAGACTCAGGGTCTTGTGCTCCCCTCTACTGTACTTAAAATGGACACCAGGGCTCATTAACAGCTGTTAATAACATGGGTTTACTGCCTGACTCATGGAAACCTTTTTGACTTTATGCATTCTGTCATTCTGGTCTGAGCACCTATAAAGATATTTGGATGTTTTGTTTTGGTTGATGTTATTGTATTCTTTATCAATAGAAAGACAATTCTTCTTGGGATATTAGTCGAACCTCTTACAATACATATAATAATAACATTTTGGGTTGCATGTACATAAAAATATGAAGCAACAACCTTTGACATTCTTTACTGACTTCTCTATTTCAAATATGCATTACACTTGTATTATAGTGCATACTTTCAAGTGTTGTTAAGTAGTTTCATAAACAAAACTGGCTCTAGAGTTGTCAAATTCTCTGTTCTTCAAACAGACGACAAGACGCAGGCCCCCACACACCCATGCTCCACCCACATAGGTGTTTTCACTTAAGTTGCTTGATTAGCCTTCTTCTTAAGGTGTGGTCACACCAGAGTTCACTCATTTGTCTCCGTGTGGAAGAGGGGAGACATAACTTAAACCCAATTCCTTCATTCATTCATCCACTTCAATGAAATTGAGTTTTGAAACACAAAATCCAATGTTCAGCCAGTTGGAGTGTTTATATACCTACAGGATGCAACAGAGAAGGTCAGAGAGTGGATGTGTACCAAACACACATGATTGAAGTATCCATCGCCGCTCAGTTGAGTTTGTCGCACCTGTTCTCACAGGACAACTTACACAACAGCGTACTTATTAGCACATAGTTTTATGACGCTTGTGTGGGTCTCCACCTGGCTAAATCTGTGCTAAGGTTGTGGAAGCATCAGTGAGTCCAAACTGATAGACTTCTGTGTTTCACTTTAATTTAAGCTTTCAGTCTATCAGACCTTCATCAGACCATACATGATTCAACAATACACAAGAAGGTAAAAAGAACCAATCTCATTCTAATCATTGGCAGTATGCAATACCCCTGGGCCCACCCTGGTGGTAGAAGCTCCACCTCTTGGGAATTGTAGTTTCTTGAAGTATTGGTTAGAGTACTGTGAGGCATACAAACGGAAGCCATACCTGTTATACAATACAACAAGGGGTGCAACACAGTGAATATAGAAAAAAACATTTACAACATATACAAACAGGCAGCACCTTTTATAGTAGTACCCGTGGCTGTGCAGCGGAAAAACGCCAAATAAAATCAAGTTTTTGAAACGGTGAAGTCAAATTTCTGCCATAAGATTTGTGTAGCGGTTTACTGCACTTGTAGGGAAAAAAATGATATATACAAAATTTTAACTAAATTCAAAAGAATTCTCTGGGAAAACTATCTGCTTACCAACAACCAATGTGATTGTTCGAGACCCTGACCTAGCCTGCTCAGCCCACTGACGAGGCTGAGCTTTGACCCTAACCACATGGCACTGATGTGTGTATTTGCATGTGCCTCATTTCTCTTCCTCGTGCATTAGTTTACCCCCAGGTTTTAAAATTCCATTTTTATTTATTTTTTATTTATTTTTTTACAAAACACTGTTTTCTACAGATTATCTTCAGATAGTCTTCACATAAATAATAATTATATTAATGTTCAAAGAGGATTAGCATTGCTGATTATTTTATGTTATATCACTGTCAGAGTATGAATCAGTTGTGAGCTACTTTTTGGACTAATAAAATAATTAACTTGTATGCCATAGTTGAAAGTTTCAAATTTTTAATAACCTTTTTATTTACTATAAATGTAAGTTGATGGTTTGTTCTTTCATCCTTACTGCCAAGAAGCTGTACACTCCATTAACTTATATCCGTGTCTGTTCTGTTAAATTGAAGCATTTTACTTCAAAGTATTAGAGCTATATAATGGAAAAAAGTGCTACATGAGTGAATATCTCCAAAACTCAAATGATTCAATCTTCAAAATCTTAAAAATAATCACTATCAAAGTGATTGACACATGTTAGAACTAAATAAATAGGTCCAAGTCCAAGTTCAGTAACCAGTAGTCATAAGTGCAGCCGAAAATAGGCTTTATGTTTTCAACCGTCACTTGAGAAAAACAAAAATGTCAGTGAATGCAGCCTTCACCCTGACTGCAGACATTTGAGCCTTGCAGCAAATGATCTTGATTGTGGTCATTAGGCCATTGCTCTTTTGTACCTGTCATTTGAACCATTTGGCCTTTCGGTGTGTGGTATGGCCATCCAGTGTGACTCCCACCTGAGTGACCTTGCACTTACCAGTCAGAGGTCAAGGCTTTGTTAGACATGTATATGAAGATAGCTAGGGGTCAAGGCCTCTGTTTGTCCATCTGGTGACAAGAGAGGAAACAAGGGATAGGGTTCCGGTAATAGATGAAAGACGAGAGTGGAGATGAAAGGAAGGGTTGTCTGGTTCTCTGCGGAGCGTATCGATCTGTTTGTGTGTTCATGGGGTGAACGGGTTTGTTGGCCGCAGTCCCAGCAGAAGTGCTGAGGTATTGGCTGCATCGCACTGTGGAAGTGTTGGTGCCGAGGCTGCACTTAAATTAGGGTTCAAGACCGATTTGAGGTCAGCTTTTGCTGCCCCTTGTTTGGGATAATAGTCAGCGGCAGTAAAAACAAAAAACACTGAGAGCTTGTGAATCACCCCAAGTGTTGATCTTTGAGATCATGCATCATCAGCAACTTACCTAAAAAGTGTGCTGGTGCTGCCCTCGTGTGGCCTTTTTAATGCACTGTACATACATTATCACTTAACATTTGAAACACACAAACCAAAGGGAAAAAGAACAGCTAGCATATATTAATAAGAACATTCTACAAATCACTTTATTGCAGGAATTACACAGTATGGGATCTGGAAATTATAAAATGTCAATGAAGTTCTTCTGTTTGTTAATTAGTTAAGATCATTTCCACTGTAATCAAGTTTATTTTATGATAGCAAACACTGCTAATACTGTATATACTTCATGGAGCATTTTATCAAAACTAAGCACAACACACAAACAAAAACAGGTTACGGTCAGTGTAGAGTAACAGCTGTAACTTTAACAGTAGAAAACGTTGCATCTTTTAATAGCTCTGAAAGGGACACAGAAAGTACGTTTTGGAGTCCAAGAGGCCTTCCTCCTACTGAGCAAGACTAAAGTTATCCCCAAATACCCAAACCTATGTTAAGACCTTTTTAAAGCATCTCAACTTGCATAGACACTTATAAATACAGTCCTCTTCATCTGTCTGTGTTAGACTCGGATGTACAAAAAAATGTGATGACCCTTCAGTCTTAATGAAAAATATTGAACAGCGATAACAGTAATTCGCAGGATCAGTCAAGTACATGTCATGTGTAAGTATATATACATGTGCATTCCTTTGGGATCAGAAACATTTGGTTGACGTTATGTGAGAAGAGTAAATCCTTTTAACACACACAGCTGTTATAAACAATGTTCTGACAGAGTAAAGGTACAGGAAAGGTGATGTATTTGTCTATTTGTTTTTGTCGTGCAACAATATATATGCAGACATCACAAAACACACAGCACCTCCAAGCAGCTCAAATCCATTCATATATGTACACTTACACAAACACACACACACACACACACACACACACACACACCTGCCAATGCTATTTCAGTGCTGTTTTTAATGTTACTAAAGCGCTGATGTCAGATGATGAAACACTGTTTTTGGATCTATGGAATCTCAGATACACTCAAGTCCAACATATTCTCATAAATCTTATAAATAAAAATGGACTTAATAACAAAGTAATTCAATAATAACCTGAGGAGAGTATGTTGAACTATGTTAGTGAGGAATGCAATATATTTACAACAGAGTGATTGTGATATATCTATGTCGGCAGCATTGTGGTAATTTAGCAAATGACAAGCATCTGTAACCAGTGGTAAGTCCCGTCCTTTATATTAGTATGTTTAAACAAGATAAAAGGTGTGAAAATCTACAATAATATGTGGCTATATCTTTGAATGCTGAGGCACTGGTGGGGGAAATAAAAAGAAAAACAAAATGGAATAAGGTGGATAAGTAAGATTGAATAGCACCTGACTTACACAAACAACCCTTTCAAAATGAACACCAGTTTACCAGTTAAGGGGGCATGTACTCAGTGCAGTGGTAAACTGGGTGCAATTCTTTAGAGACATGTTGTGATCATGTTAAGTTTTCTGCATGGAGCAAAAGGCCACTTGGTCTCTGTGTTCTGGTTTGTAATGTTCAATCTCCGGCTGTTCTGCAAACCGCACCTCTGTCCCTCTCCTCTCACACATGCAGGGAAATAGCACCATCCTCTGAAAATAGGAAGTAAAGCCAAGTCGAGGACGTCAGAGCACACGGTATTGCTGGCAGGTTAGGAAGGAGGACTGTTGGGGTGTTGGGGTTTATGTCCTCTTCATGCACACCTGACAGCGGCTTATATGTGTTTGGAGACTGCCTGCTTTTAGCGTTGTCGGGACAGGTTTCCTGAAAAGAGGCGGAGAGAAAAACATCAGACGTCCACCAATATTACCAAACAATTATAAATGTGGAGGAAATGTAGTAATGCAACAATTTAGTAACAAAAGACCAGGCTGAATGGCAGTGTTTCTCTGATTGAAGGTTTCAAGTCTTTTTCAACTCTGACCACACACAGCATCACAGAAGGGTTTGATCAAGGTGTGCTTTCTTACAACCGTAACCACACCCAGCTGTGATGTCACACTGTCCTGTGGTACACCTGTGCGTCACTGCAGCAGACTGAAAACAAGATTTTCTAGTGGTGTTAAGTTACTCTTTGATGCAAAACAGGAAATACAATGTCTGAGTGTTTCTGTCTTACGTAAACATGTCATGGTCTTCCATGGTGGCAAGCCAAAAGCTGTAGGAGTTGGCGTAGTAGTTGCAGGTTCCACGACCGTGACACTCGATGAATGGAGCACTGCGGAATTCCTCCAGGCAGGATCCTGGAGAGGCGAGAGCCTGGCCTGAACCCTCAGCGCCAGCACTGGTGTGCTGCACAAACGCACACAATGACAACACCTCAGCAACCAAATGAAGCTCATTTTGAATGTTGTTTGATTTCTGTGGTGCATGCTTTGGAGTGTTTTCCTTCACAGAGCCTGTAAATATGTACAGTACCAGTCAAAAGTCAAACGTTTGGACACACTTTCCCATTAAAGTGAATAGAAAAGTGTGTCCAAACGTATGAGTGTACATGTGAAAGAAATTAACAAAATGCAACAATACTGAAAAATGCTTCTTTTTTCGTCACAACTTGGGTTTGGTTGACATTTCTGTGGTGTGAGAGCTGAAGGTATTCCTGAGAGGTCAGACTGTATTTGTGCCGATCCTGTTTTGTCTTACCATAACAAAGGAGTAGCCAATCCATAGAGAGTCCCAGCCGCGAGGGCATGGTGGGATCATGATGGTCTGACTGTGAATTGCTATCACCATGGCTGGGGCTTCACACACAGAACACCTGTATGTGTACACACACACACACACACACACACACACACACACACACACACACACACACACACACATATTAGAGGAGAGCAGTGTGGGACAAATATATAACAGAACAGTATGGATACAAATGCTGACATACCTGCTGATGAAGGGTTTGATGCTTTCACCAGTGATAGGTGCCATGCTCATGGGCATGGGCTCGGGGGAGGTGAGCCAGTAGGAGTAATCATTACGGGAGGCAAAGTTGCACACGTTGTTAATATTACAGAACAGGAAGGGCATGGGGCTGAACTTCCTTAGACAGCTGCCAGCCGTACCTAAAACACAGATCGATGAGACATGTAATTCATCCCACAAATCTTCCCCTTTGTGCTTCCCCTCCTCTTTTTCTCTATCTCACTTTCTTTTTTTCCTCATATAGTGTTTCTCACCTAAGTCCTGTCCATGAGAGCGTTCGTTGCCTTGTACATAGAGCAAGGAGTAACCATCATATATGAGTGAGGTTCCCTCAGGACATTCTGGAACCTCCACCATTTGGCTGTGACGGGTCACCAGGAACCCGTGATCCATGGAAGAGGGCCCGGGAGGACCCACTTGACCTGGAACACCGTCAGGTCCTGGGGGGCCAGAGTGTCCTCTGGGACCTAAAGACACGGAATAATTAATGACAGCGCCAACCCAACAAATCTTACCCACGTCTTTTATCTCTGTGAGCTCCTCACCCTGCGGCCCCGGCAGGCCAGGCTCTCCTTTGGCCCCCGGCTGACCATGATATCCAGGAAGGCCTTCTTCACCTTTTGGCCCTGAAATACCTGTCGCACCTGAGGGAACAAAAATTACGAAGCAATTATAAAAATGGATGCGAAAGATAAGTAAACGGGAGGGAGATGATTCTTGGATCATAGGGGATTAAGCACAACGTCACCTTGCTGTCCTTTCTGTCCAAGGAGCCCAGATGGCCCCTGGGGTCCCGGTAAGCCTTGATTACCTGGGAACCCGATGTCTCCTTTTATAGCGACATAGGGGCCGGGGGGACCAGGGAGGCCGTCAGTCCCTGAAATATACAGTATCTTTTGAAGACATTTTCCAGTTGCTCATTTTGATTTCTAGCAGTTTATGGAGGTGTTTAATAGGTTGAAGAGTTTTCCCTAATTTTTTACCTCTTTCTCCTGGAAATCCTCTGTCCCCAAGATCTCCTTTGAATCCAAAGTCCCCTGTATTACCCTTTGTACCTAGAGTTTGTATTTAAAAAATTGTGTATTTTAGTTCTCAATTATCTTTCTTCTCATGCTGTTTTAAACATGAATGCACACAAACACACACAATCATAGACTAACACACTATATGTACTCACCTGGGAAACCAGGGACACCCTGCAAGCCCATCTCTCCTTTCTGTCCATCGATACCTGGAAGGCCAGATTGTCCCTGTAATACACACACATTCACACAGTTACAAAAGGGGCTGAAGAGGACAAGATTGAACTAGAGGCACATTAATTAGTGTTTCTCTAAAAGCTTGCTCATACTCAAAAGCATTTTTTGCAGCATTAAAACGCAAAAGTATTGACATGCATCAGCTCTCTCTGATCAGATTACTATTACATTAACTAGTGTATAACATGTAAAACCGCCTCATGACGTACAGGAAGTCCAGGAAGTCCAGATTCACCCTTATGTCCCGTCTCTCCCTGGAAACCATGGTTACCCTGGTCTCCTTTATCTCCCTTTTGGCCCCCACTGCCTGGCACACCAGCAGGTCCTGGTGCTCCTACCGGTCCTGTTTGATAAAGACAAAAAGAACACATAATACAACGTGATGTATTTCCATTCACAACACTCCTCACTTGTAACAGTGGCTGTGTCATGTACTACATTTAGGCCACAGGTCTTTATACACCTATTAAATTGCTGGAATGTTATGTATGTGGTATACCTCCTTCTCCAGGTTCTCCTGTTGCTCCCCTATCTCCCTTAGAGCCCTCTAGAGAGGCACCTGGGACCCCCCTCTCTCCTGGCTCACCATGGGCTCCCTGTACTCCTGGAAGTCCCTTGTCACCTTTGATACCAGGGACACCTGGATGACCTGGAGTGCCAGGAAAACCAGGACCACCTTTGTCACCTAGAGAGGGAAAGAGACAGAAACATGACAAAACTCTGTTTGGCTCCAGTGATTGAGGAATTAACTGAATCAACAATGAAAGGGCTCGAACCTTTGATACCAAGCACACCGGGGGGGCCAGAGAAACCTTGGCCAGGTAAACCTGCAGAGAAGGACAGATAAAAAGTACATTACAGGCAGTTTCTGTAATGTTTGGATTGATATTGAAGGGCCAGCAGATGTTAGGGATTATAAACCTATAAACCTGAAGTACATCCAATAGTCCACTAAATCCACTATATTTGGAAAAGGCACTGCTGCCTGAACCTCTGATTGTAGCTGATGGGTGGTGGTTGACTACTCAAGCCAGAGTTTGTGCTTTCCAGTATTTCTGCTCCAAAAAACAGCCAGAACAGAAAGATAGTATTAAAATGTGCATATGGTGGTTGTGGTTGAGAGGGTTTGGGTGAAGGTTAATTCAAGTGGCCCCAAGCCAGTGTGACCCTGTAGGATATATCAGGCTGCGGGGATCACTGTACTTTAACAGCTTGTCGTTGAACAAGTAAATTCTTGCAGTGTAGTCTCCTCCTAACTCCTCTGACACTAACCTGGGTCTCCTCTCTCCCCTGAGGTTCCAGGGATGCCGTCCACTCCGGGCTCTCCCTTCTCTCCAGGAACACCAGGAGGTCCCTGCAAGCCGCCTTCACCTGGAAGAGAACAAGTTTACACACTACTTGTTACTTTGTTTCTATCCACAAAAATGGATTTCTGATTACATTTGATGTGATTAAAAGGTCAAGCAGCTGCCGAATGCTGTTTTTTAAATATTTACAGTGGCTAGGTTAAAAAGTTATCAAAGTTCGGGAGCTTTGATAAGTGGGAATTTGCGTAGTTGACTTAACTACCTTCAGAGTTCCCTCATGAGTTTGGTTTCTAGCTGCCTGTTTATACATTTACAGTTATACAGTTTTTACAGATGAAAATCT
This sequence comes from Nannoperca australis, assembly GCA_036023655.1. Taxonomy (NCBI): domain Eukaryota; kingdom Metazoa; phylum Chordata; class Actinopteri; order Centrarchiformes; family Percichthyidae; genus Nannoperca; species Nannoperca australis. Next base: position 44,919 of record JAVQJD010092955.1, read on the forward strand.
TTTAACAAAAACTGATTCCACAAGATTAAGGTTGTCTTTGTGTAGTTAATGGTGTATCATAAACAAATTAATGAAATCATTGCTGATTAATATGTGGGCATTTGTCTTGACTACCTGATTAAATAATCTTGTTACTTACCAGGCCTACCATCACGACCTGCTTCTCCTGCAGACCCCGGCAGCCCAGGGACACCCTTCTCACCTGGTCTACCTGACTGACCTGTACAACACACACCACAATAAGAACTCATGTGGAATACCAACATGCATGAACACGATACCTTGTGTTGTAGACAAATAGAATGATTGCGACAACACAGACCTGAGTAACCGATGCTTCCTTTTTCTCCCTTGGATCCTTCCACTCCTGGTTTGCCAGGCATACCCTCATATCCCCTCTGACCCTTCTCTCCTGGTGACCCTGGGAATCCTGGCTGGCCTGTCTGACCCTGTGAGAGAAGAGGAGAGGAAGTAAAGACAAGTATGTACTGGTGATGAACAACTCAGAAAAGAAAAAGATAAAAGTGTAAAAACAATAATATTTCTATTTCCATCTCTGTTGCGCCGCAATGTATATTCTTTATGGCATTACAAGTATAGCCATAGGTGCTCCACCTTCCAATTTTCAGTGCACACATGTTGAGCAGTCAAGCTTATAGAGCCACAGTAGAAGTATCTGCCTATGTCTACAGAACTAGTGTTATAAAACATAACCATTTTTATAGGTAGTGGATTACCTTTTCTCCTTGATGTCCTGGGAGCCCAATACCAGGCTCACCAGCTTCTCCCTTGTCTCCTTTCTGTCCATCTGTGCCTCTGAATCCAGGATGTCCCGGTGTACCAATATTTCCCTTAGTACCCTTTGGACCAGACGTACCTGTACAAACACACACACACACACACACACACACACACCAAAATGCTGATATTTTCACAAGTTGCGCATAACTTGCATTAAACAGAGTGTTTCTCCCTATTAAATGTAAAAATTGAAATACTCTAAATATACCTGTTTACATTTAAGACTAAATGTCATGTTTGTTATACATATAATACATGTTTTCACCCACACAAACTCACACTGGTTTGCATTTCCATGACACACATTATGTGAGTCTGTGTGTTATTACCTGGTATTCCCATCTCTCCTACACTGCCTTTCTGTCCAGGTGGTCCCATACTGCCGGGCTCTCCAGGAAAACCAGGGTCTCCTTTGTCACCTGAGATACATCAGTGAGAATGAAAAATAAATATACATTTTCCTCCTCCATTTTCTTTGGACGATAAAGCAAGTGCAGAGATTTTACTAAAATAAAATAGTTAAATTAAATGAATAGAACAAACAGATATGCATACCACATGTAGTCTTAATGCTTTGAATATCCTATAAAAACTTTTTTAAAAAGCTGTTCAGGTGGTCACCTGGTTGTCCAGGTGATCCAGACTCTCCGTCTTTGCCTGGCATTCCAGGGTCTCCAGTAAGTCCAATGTAGCCCCTCTCTCCAGTGACCCCAGGTTTACCTGATAGAAAAATATTAAAAACCACATTGAGACCATATTTCCGAAACTACTGGTCAATATACAAAATCACCAATGCACCTGTTAGTAGTAAATCTTTGTGTGACACATAAACTACATAAGCCTATGGCCAGTATGTACCTGGATCTCCGAGGTCTCCCTTCTCCCCCTTCATATGCTCCATGTCAACTTCACTCATGTTCCCAGGAGGACCCTGAAGACCTGGCTCTCCCCTTTCTCCTTTAATTCCAGGCTCTCCAATATCACCTCTTGGTCCAGTAATACCGGGGTCACCTAAGAGATGGTGGGAAAGAGAAATTAGTATTGCTACTGATAAATCTAATTAAAAAGTGTACAATGTATGACCAGAGGCTGAATAAAGCTAGAACTATATTAATCATTTTCACAATTTGGTCTTCCTCACCTCTAAGACCAGGAGATCCAGGAATACCAGGTGGTCCAGGGAATCCTGGTGTTCCTGGTGTCCCTATGACCCCCATTTCACCTTTAGGACCTGGAAATCAATCAAACACACACACACACACACACAAACATACAAAGTGAGATTACTGTTAATAAAAATAGATTAAAAAAACTAGAGAAGTCAAAAACATACATCCAAACCACCCTCCTTAGAACTGCACCACTGCAGGCAAATTCAGAACATTTCACAATTATTTTCCAACAGTATCAAAACAAGAAAAAAATACAAAAAACAAATTCATACAAATAAATACTAAATATTGTGAACAACCCCAGATCACTGAAAAAAGTGTTCAGTTTGAGTTTTTTTGTCTTATAAATGTGTTTGCCATTTGTCTCACCTTGATTTCCAATCAGTCCGTCCCTGCCTGTTAAGCCTGATTGCCCTGGGAGTCCTTTAATACCTGGGGCTCCTGGAAACCCAGGGGCTCCCTTCTCTCCCTGAGGCCCAGGCATGTCCAGACCAGGAGGACCTGGGTAGCCCTTTGCTCCCTTAACACCTTCACTACCTGTTCAACATACACACATACAAATATATTTGTAGTAATTTCCACAACAACAATTTGAAGTCAGGTGAGGGAATTCAAAAGTATGAATCGCAATCTGACAGCAGAAATTTTGACACAGATGTTACTAATAACATTAAAATGGTTGTGTTCTATTCAAGTGTCTGGTAAGAGAGTCCATACATTATCAGGACCCTGAAACCGAAGCTGTAAATATAATTTAGCCATCATTAATCTTATTATTTACACTTGTGCTTTTCCTTCTTTGACATGTCAAAATGTCTTCCGTATCAAAGGTCTATTTGTTTGGATGCTGAGTTTGTGCTCACCGATAGGTCCAGGCTCTCCAGCTGGTCCTTGTGGTCCAGGGGATCCAGGAGAGCCTTTTCCTGGAGCACCAGGTAAGCCAACCAGTCCAGCAGGTCCTGGGGGTCCCACTTCACCTAATTTTAAAGACCAAACAAAGAGCGATGTTGTACTTGGTACAGAAGATGGGCCTTTTGATTCCGTATCTTGGACTAAATCAGACCAAGCTTCACACTAGAGTTTTTGTAAGTGCCTTGCAATACCTTTGACTCCCTGAGACCCAGGTGGTCCTGTCTGTCCTTCTTGTCCAGGAACACCAGTTAATCCAATGTTACCCTTCTCTCCCTGGAAACCAATAATTCCTGGGATACCCTGTGAACCTTTTGGGCCTGGAAGACCTCGTCCTGGTTCACCCTGCAAAGTATAGTAATAAGCAATCATTTGCATATTTATTCTGGCAATTTTACATGACATTCAAATCTTCTAGTTTATCATGTCTATAAAATAGATAATTGTACCGCTTGGTGAATGATGTACTCAAATGTTCCAAAACCAAGTCCTCTCAAATACATATTCGAATGCAGCATCCAAAGAAACATGTATCATCCGCGCCAAAGCTTTAGTAAGTTGTACAGAACACTTACCTCCCATCATCAAAACCAAGATGATTCAGGAGTTACTTCCACAGAGTGTGGCAGCATTTATTTACACATCTATCTATATGCAATTAAATTATTAAGTGAAATACTTGTGCAGAAAAATACACACTTTTTGCCCAGGTGAACCAGGTTGTCCAGTCAAGCCATCCTGTCCTGGTGTTCCTGGCTCTCCTGGTAATCCTTGAGCTCCTGGAATTCCACTGATTCCTACAAACATGGACAAAACATTTCCACTGAGTTCTGTTTTCTTCTGTTAATGCACAGTATTATGTAGTTTGTTGCAATGGGGTCAACATAGAGAGATTTACCTTTAGGACCAGTTGGGCCTGGAAATCCAATTCCAGGGGGTCCGTGTTCACCCTTCTCTCCAGGGAAACCTGGCAACCCAGGGTCTCCCGGGAAGCCTCTGTCCCCTGCAGCCAACAAAATGTTGAATGGTAAACAGGACCAATCACCAACAATTTTCATATATGAATCTTCACAATATTTTTATTTCTTAAATTAATAAGTAATTTCATGACTATGGTGGTACGCACCTTGAACTCCAGGTCTGCCGGATTCTCCTTGTGGTCCAGGTACTCCCTGAGGTCCAGGAGAGCTCATAGCTATACTTGGCTCACCTTTTGCACCTGTTGGACGCAAGTTATGTTTACAATGAATGAATGTACTTGTGTGTGTGTGTGTGTGTGTGTTGTTTAGATATCAGTGGGTCTCTCTGTAGATCTCATGCCTACCCGGTGGTCCAGGAGCTCCAGGAATGCCTGGTCTCCCCTGACTGCCCTTCTCCCCAGACTCTCCAGGTCGACCGAAGCCTGGCACGCCAGGTGGACCCCTCTCTCCCGGAACTCCAATAAGACCAGGGTCCCCATCTGGTCCACGCTCACCCTTGATGCCCTCTTTGGCCTGAAAGCAAGATTAGAGAAGACAATGTCAAATCTACTTAGTTTTTAAGGCTGACAATAAATTAAAGAAACTGAATAATTAAAAGTGAATGCAAGAATAATTGAAATCACATTTTCTACAACAATAAAAAATGTATTTCCTTAAACCTGCAACAAGCTGTAAATACAACACCAACAAAATCATCCTCTTATGAAGTTGATACAGCAAATATGTTAGCAAACAGCTGCTTGTTTAGATTTTGAGCAGTCATGAACCAACTTTAGCATTTACATGGTGCCATGATTTGGGGTCACCTGATTAATGTAAGTTTAACATTCAGTCTCCTTTTAGTTTATTTTTCTTCACCAACTCCTGAGGGAAATAATTGATGCTTTAGGTGCTAAATGCTCATTCCGTTCACCGGATTGTTAACTTTGTCTGTTTTTAAAAACACTTCTAAAACTAGTGAGACTGAGCACAAACCCTAAAGTTGTGGGCTGTAAAATACAGTAGTAACTTTACATAAAAGTGAACTTTCACTTGTAGCGAAGGGTTTTAAAAGTTAAGTGGCCTGTTTATTTCATTTTACAGGCAGTTCATTTAGTGGAGCGAGGGTTGTCGTAATATCCTGATAGTTTGCCTCATAAAACAAACAACACACTTACGGGTTCGCCTTTGAGGCCAGGGAAACCTGGGGGGCCATCTTTCCCTGCCTGTCCATCCAGCCCTGGCCTCCCCGGTGAACCAGCAAGACCCGGCAGACCTTTGTCCCCCTTTAGACCAGGAGCTATAAAAATGTCTCCTGGCTCACCAACAGCACCAGGAGCTCCCATCAACCCAGGAGGGCCTTGAGAACCCTGCACACAGATAAAAATATATATATGAAGACAATATAAAAAACATTACCAATTATCAATATTTTTCTCTCTCTCCATTTTCCTCAATGAAATTATGGATGAACAGTGTAAAACCTTCAGCTCAGATGTTGTTTTAAGTATCTCTCAGACATTAATTTACTCACGGGTCTTCCAGATTGTCCAGGAGAGCCAGATTGACCCTTGTCTCCCTTGCTGCCTACTGGTCCAGGAGGTCCTGCCAGGTGAAAATGGACATTTGTACATCATAGCTCATTCAATACTCATCATAGTGGGTGTCAATACACTGGTGGAAAATATGGAATAAGACAATATCCAATTCATTGTTGAATGAGGTCAGAAGTACTCCATATATTTGGTGGTCAGACACCACCATTTCATTTCAATGCGACTGCGGTTCACTCACCTGGATCTCCTTTAGGGCCGTGGGGGCCAGGTAATCCAGGTGGGCCGGAACCTTCACACTGAACACAGGTATCTCCTTGGTCACCTGAAGGAGGCGCAGAAACAACAACAAAAAAGAAGTTGTACGTAAATGTCTTTAATGTGTAGACCAGTAGAAGTACTGATGCATGTGGTACATGTGCCCACAAAGGTACGCCTCAAAGACAGAAACGTGGAACTTTAATGCATTCATTCATTGACTCATATTGATCAGCGTTAATTGTGCATGTTCTTACCTTTCTGTCCCAATTCCCCTTGTAACCCTGGAGGTCCAGGTGGGCCGGGAGCTCCTTTCTCTATGTTACATTCATCAGGACCAACTGTGGGGCCATGTCATAGCACACACACACACACACACACACACACACACACACGATTATTAAAACATTTGAAGATACACACTTCATGTTGGTGTCCCTTGTGGTAATTTACTGAAATTATTGTAATATTCAAAGATATATATATACTCGGTAATCCAGGTGGTCCAGGGGGTCCCCTGGTCCCTGGTTGTCCTGGAGGTCCAACGAGAGACTCTCCATCTATGCCGATGTCTCCTTTCTCACCCACGTCTCCCTTCTGACCGCTCTCTCCACGAGGTCCTTCAATGTGCCGGCCTAAAGTACAAGACAAGAGAGCCAGTTGGTGTGTTATTCAGGTTAGCATGTGTCTGGCTAACATATGCAGTCTTAATGCAAAGTTGTTATATTATGTCGAAGTATTGTGTTATTTTACCTGGTGGACCTGCCTCTCCCTGAGGACCAGGAAAACCTGTGAATTAAGAAGGAACCAAAAAAGAAACATAAACACGGATATCATGAGAACTGATCCAAGGTAGGTGTTTCTGTGTGTGTTTGTATATGTGTATGAACATTTGGTTGCATACTTTGGCCTCACTTTACCTTTTTCTCCTTGTAACCCTGGAAGACCACGAGGACCTGGAGGACCAGGGGCACCATTACCCTAAAATTATATAATTACAAAGATTAAGGATGTGTGTCCATAACTTAAGATTATATTTTAGTTTTATTACACTGATCTACTTGAACTCAGATTAGTTAACTTCTGAATCCTTACCTGCCATTTCTCCTTCTAATGCTGACAATTAAATGCCGTACTGGTGCAAATGATTGGTTTTTAAATAACTATGAAGATAACAGATACACTTTGGTGGGATTATATCCCTCTGTCTCACTGACTTTAATTGATTTAGCGAATATATCTAATTTAAAAGGCAGAGAGCAAAGCAGAAGAGGCCAAAGAAATCCTGACTTTAACGTTTCCAGTCTGTTGCACCTCTGATCACGCCCAGCATCATTGATGGATGTGTATGGGTGTGGTCAAAAGTGTGCTCTGTGTGCACATTTACCCACACTCAAGAGTGATGTCACCGTGTACTGACACACAATAGAGTATACTTCCACTTCACTGTAGCCAGATGAGCAGATAGCAAACAATAGGTCAACAAATACAACATTTGTGGGTGTTAAGTTTCTCTTTAAGTCCCTTGTATGCGTCAAGCTCCCTTAATTCTGGATCCTATGTTTCCCATAATGCACCTCTATAGCATCTTTTGTTAGATCTTCCCCGCTTGGCAAATGCCCACATCTTTAAAAAAAAAATTGTTTTGCAGGCATTCTGTTAAAATGTGTAATCTCCAAGCCCAAGTCAAGGGCAATGGCAGGATTTTAGAAATACTAATATAAGGCGCGACTCACCTCATTTAATAACAGTTATAGTTTCTGTAAATGACACCTGCCTAAATTATGGTCTAAATACTATTACAAAGCTTTTCCCACACTGCCAGAACATGACAATACACAATACCTTTGTTATATGTTAATTTAATCCATTACTTTTGGTTTAAGAAATGTAAAGTCTGTCAAGTCTTAGATTAGTCTTAAAACCATACTATACCCACCATATGTAATCTGTGGTACTGTACAACAGTAAAATCACTAGATTCCCCCTTTAACATGCCCTCATGTTTTAACTAAATGAATATGTAGTTTTTCAAACTCATCCTGTTTATAGCTGATGGGAAAGAGAGCGAGTGGGTGAGAAAGAAAGAAAGTCATAGAAGAAAGTGGAAAACTGTCAAGAGAGAGATCACTCACAAATCCTGGTGGTCCTCTTTCTCCCTTTTGACCCTGAAATAAGACAGAAAATTTAGTCTGCCTGACCATAACACCGTCAAGATCATTTAACTTTTGGATTAAAGCCTTGAATATGTGCAGAGTAAATAAAAGGTACTGAAGCCAGTTACCTGGGAACCAGTGGATCCAGGAGCTCCAGAAAAGCCTTTTTCTCCCTGTGTGAAAGCATTACGTACTTTAGTGATAAATATTGCATAATATAAAAGCAACAGTAGGATAGGGTACAGTAGGAAGACAATTTGTAAAGGTATACCTTTGGCCCATCGTCTCCATCCTTGCCAGTTTTACCCTAAAGTTACAAAAAAAACACTCACTTTGATTAGTTTTGTTGTCACTTGGATTGGCAATAAATAGTTTCTATATAAGCTTGAAATGGGTTTTCCATGTAACATTATATCTTTTGACGCATCTGCATAGAAATCTTACAGTGACAACTAACACTGGGCTTATTTCTTCATTTATCATACCTGTATACCATCCCATAGAGACATATTTATATATATATATATATATATATACATATATTTTATATATTTTCTTACTTGTTGTCCAGGTGGGCCAGGTTCACCTTTGACACCATTTTGAAAGGGGCTGCAGTAGCCCTGCAAAGGAAATCATGTGTCTCAAAGGAGTCGAAAGTTAAACTAAAAGATACAAAACAGCCTGTCTTGCACAGTAATGCAAGTCATACACCTCAAGATTTGAAAGCAAAATACTAACTTGTTCTCCTTTGTCTCCTTTATGTCCTCTGTCACCCTTTGAAATTAAAAGCACAAACACGTTCAGAAAATACCTCAATGTTTACACATTAACACACATTCAGCAATTGCCATTTATATATATACACATGAGTAGACCACAATTTCTGTTCAGTTTTTAAAGATCTGAGTGAGTACCGGTGGTCCAGGTACATGCACTGTGGTATGTCCTTCCACTCCCTGTGACGGAGGTCCAGGAGGGCCGGGTGGGCCACGGAATCCTTGATCACCCTGCAGGGTTAAATAAAAAAGCTAAACATCCAATGAAAACAGAGTATCTCCAAATTTGGTGATTTAGATTTTTTTCAGAAGAATGAAGTGTTCCTTAATGAGTTGAGACAATTCTCGTACTTTTTAAACTAAATAAACCATAAAAAAAAAAACAGGAGCTACCTCAGTACGTTATCGTTCAGCTCAGTAATAATAAGGTAATAATGGAGTAATATCCTCGTTACAGAGGTAAAAACTTGAGGTAATAACCAGCTAATATCATGATAATTACAATGAGAATAATTTGGTAATATGTAACTCAAATTAACATAGTAATGATGGTGAAACAACTGGCTAACCTCAAAATAATCAGGTTATGGATGAGAGTAATTATAGTAATTATTTAAATAACCACATTCTTATTGTTTTTATTAGTGAACCATAAAGTGCTCCCACTACCTCTCCAGTGACAGAATCATATAACATGTGGCTCTTTTTTTTTTTTGCAGACCATATATAAAAAAAAAATGTATTCTCACCTTATCTCCTTTCTCACTCACAAAGGCCAGCTTGTCACCCTGCGGGGAGGTAATAAAAAAGTTCCTATGACATCTCAGCTAGGTGATTAAGCCAGAGGACGGTGGATGTTATGTTTTCTGTAGGATTACTCTTACCTTCTCTCCAGGAGGGCCAGGGGGGCCAGGATCTCCCTATCAAACAGTTAATCAGTTATTTAAACAAACTGATAACACCAGTAAAGTTTGTAATGATGAACATTGACAAGTTATCATCAGTATCTTCCAGGTTTAAAACTAAGATTACACTTTCTAATTTGTATTCTTTCCAGTACAAATTGCTGTTATGTTTAACAATAATCATCTCACTTTGAGTCCTTGATATCCACGAGGTCCTGGAGGCCCGGTAGGTCCAGAAGGTCCAAATGATCCCTTGGAGAGAAAGAGACGTGTGGGAAGAAATAAGATTTATATAGAAAATCAGATTAGATTCTCCTTGTTTTCTTTCAACACACACAAACACATACACACAACGTACAGGAAATCCAGGTGTGCCAGGAAATCCTCTGTCTCCTTTCAGAGGAACAATGCCAATCACACCGCCGGGGTCACCCTGCAGGAGACGAAACCAAAATAAATCATTTGTTTGACAAACGTATTTACATACAAGATGTTAATGCTTCATACATTTTAACTGACCTTCAATCCAGGAAGTCCTGGGATGCCCTGAGAAGAGAGGACAGCAGTAACATATCAATACATGTAACATAATTATGGTAGGTAGAGTATTTCCTATTTGAGATACAGCACATAGGGTCATATAGAAATCTTGTAATTCCAATGTGATGGTTGTGATGTTTTAACTTCAGGAAACCTGCTCGAAACCATCTGGATCATTCCCCAAAAGGTGTGCTAGTCACTTTAAAAACTAGGCAGCTGTTATTGATACGTATACATTTTGATGGTTTATATACTGTTTCAATTTGACAGTGGCAGTAACTGAAATGTGTGCCGGTCAGCGGGGTGGTGGTTGATTGTCAAGCGAGTCACGGTTACTTACAGGAGGTCCTTGAAGACCACCAAAACCGGGGCTGCCATCTCTTCCTCTGTCTCCCTGAAACACACACACAACACGGTCAGATGCCACAAACACTGTTAAAGTTAACTGACAAAAAAACAAACAAAACAGGCGTGATCAAATCTGCCTTGAAACACAGTATAACTTTTAGAAGTGGCTTACTTTAGTCCCATTGCACCCTGGGATACCTGGCTGACCTGGTGGGCCATCATTTCCATTGATACCCTAAAGGTGGAAGTACACAAAGAAACAATTTGAGACGTCTACCCAGCATCCTGACCGTTCTACCCTGTGTTCACGATCAAACTCCCTCAGACACCATCCAAAATGAACTTGCAGCCTAAAAGATTATAACATCTAACACAGATCAGAAGAACTTACTGGTAGTCCCGGGTTTCCTGGGAAACCTGGCAAACCAGGAGGACCCTGCAAATCACAACCATATCAGCATTACAGTTAGCATTACATTACATTAGCAATAATTTGTGTCCATATCATCCTGTATTGTAATAACAGTTACTTACCCGCACTCCTTTCAGTCCAGGAGCCCCAGATGCACCCAAATCTCCCTGAGAGAAATATCATATCAGCTCATGTTTGTAGTGACACATGACAAAAATGAAAATGCTGCACAATCGGTTGTGTTCATTTCTTAATCAATCAATGAATTAGTTTGTTGTTTGAGTTAGATTTTATGTCATCCCAAACTTATCTGGGGTTATTCATTTAATAACTTGTGTGTGTGCTTACCATGGGGCCCATTGGCCCTGGAGGCCCCTCAGGTCCCTGCATCCCTGGGAATCCCATATTACCTTGAAGACCAGGAAATCCACGCTCACCCTGTGAAGCAGAGAACATCAGGTTGATGATACAATAACAAAAATCTTTATATTACCTAATATTTTATAGCCATTTTTATTAACAGATTTCAAGACATTTTATGATTTAATACATTCATGGTGACATAATGTGGTGACATTACTGTGTTTCAAGCATTAAAATAATCTATAATTAATTTAAATATTCCTGAAAAACACACACACACTTTATTTCATCCAATTAGGTTAATTGGGATCATTTTAATGACTTTATGATTATGATTTGTGAGTGTCTATTTTATGACTGTTCTTCTTGTATGTATATTTATGTCAAATTTCAAAATAATGTTTCATTCTTTCTGTCTTCTGCTGTTCAAGTTTACGTACAATACTTGTGGGTTAGGCCAACGCTAAAAACAGCCAATTATAAACACGTATTTTCATATTATATTTATTTATTTTATTTTATTTTAATTATGTTTATGTGCAATGTTTCTCATCTGTGTTCTTTGCTCAGGACGCCTCCTAGGTGGCGTTTCCGCTATCTGCCACTAGATGGCAGCATTTCTTTATTTCTTTATAAAGGAGAGTCCTGCTCCAGTAATCTTCACAACCCTCTGAGCTGCATGAGAGAGTGATGTGTAAATGTCAGTAAATTAAACCATATTACAACTTTTTGGATCTATGTTCGTTGTCATCAGTCGGGAGAAACATTGCAACATTTTTACCATTTGCATCATTGTAGTGTTACCACGGCAACTCCTGTTGTGCAACGTCAGGAAGTGATTTATTTGGAAATTAAAGCTCACAAGAAATTTTAGGAAGACAGTTTGAAGCCATTCAGCTACTTTCAAAACACAGAGGTGCTTTGAATCCACAGCGGATTGGCCGAGCTCCATTGAACACAGTTAGTGCATCTGTTGTATGTCGGGCTGAAAGTTTGGCTACTGCTGCTGTGTGAATGAGCCATAAAAGGCCAGACTGTTGCACTATGAGGACAGATAACAGTCTGCAGTCGTCTGATATAACTGAGCCAATAATACACGTGAATACAACAGCAAGAGTTGCAGTGAAAAATAAATCAACTTTAAAGCAGCGGCTCCCAACTTGTTTTGCTTGTGACAACATCAAACAAAACGACGTCTACTTGTGACCCCTCGTCGCAGGTTTGAGATTTCTTCTGGTTGTGACCAGTTTAACGAGTGTAAAGAGTGATTGTTTTTTCTTTATTAAAATTTTTCAGTGTCTAAGAGGTAAAAAAAAATCTCATAATTTGCAAAAATAAGAGGAAAATCGGAAAAAATTTACATTATTTTTTTTTTGCCGAAATGTCTTTTATTCTGGTTTCTATCCTGTTTATCATCTTGTGACCACTGCTTTAAAGTTATAACCTTTAAGTTTCTTTGGCTGAGAGATCACTTCTAGAATAAAATGCAGTTTATAAAGTAAGTATTTAACTTTGGACCACAGTCACAGAAAGTACACGTACACCTAAGCATAAAAGCAGATTGTTGGCGTCTCAGAGAGCGTCTTTAGAGAGAAGAAAATGTAGTTAAAGCAAAGATACCTTTGCCCAAGTCATTTAATACCAACTTTTCATGTTTCAGGTCAGTGATTAACACTCATACTAGAGTGCTGACAGCTCAAAGGCTCACAGCCAGTTCATGGCTAGTGTCCCCACCACTTGTACATGTGTGTGTGAGAGGTTCCCTCCCTCTGAATAAGGCCTTCAGCGCAGCTGTGTGTGTGGACATGCTCTAATTCAAACTGATCTTTGTTCCCGTCCTGGTCTCTGCTCCGTGACAGAGCCCCATCCACTGCTTTTCCTCCCAGACTCAGCTCCAGTCTTGTCCCACAGAGTTGACCCCATTAGTCAGAACGTAGAAAGCACTGTCTGCTTCAACCTGCACGTATTGCTACTTCACATGAAGGCCTGATATTGAATAAGTGGAAGAAAAGCACGAGGATTGATTGACAGTGAGAAATTAAATTAGTGCAAATAAAAATCTCACCTTTGCTCCTTTCACAGCGCTGCAGTCGCATTTTCCACATGATGCCCCGCAACCCTGAGGATGAAGAGAAACGACAATAAATGATCCACCACTTGGAAGACAAAACATCTAGATAGGGCTTTTTGTTTGACAAAAAAAGAAAATGGGGCCAAAATAAGGATAGTGTTTGCCAGCTGGACATAACAGACACCTGCTGATGGTCATTCCGTGTAATCCATCAGACGTGTAAAGTTATGCTAATAACTTTTCTTTCTTTTATAGCATGTTAGTGGCCTGCCTCTGCCAGATGGCCCTCCGACACTGTAAATCACCGCAGTGAGAGACAGACTCCTGCAGTGTTTACATGCAAGCCTGCTGATCTATACATGAGCATTTATAAATCAATAAATATCTTCTTAACTGATAATAATACATCATAATTTCTTTGTCTTGTTATAATTTGGTATTATTAATACATCTGCAAAGTAACTACAAATTAAATGAATTGTAGTGGAGTAGAAGTATATAGTAGTAGAAAATGAAAAGTACCTTATGATAGTACAAATGTATAGTCCAGTAAATTTACCAGAGTCGGGTGATGATTCTCTGTTCACATGCACTTGTGCACTTTGATTCATTGTTTATATAAACTTAGATAGCAGCTTTCATTGCATTGAGGATGGTGTAGACAATGAAGAAATGCTTTATTTCTTGAATCAGGTTACTTTTAAGCCACATAAAGGGTCACTGATTAGCTTTGTAAAATTAGGGCATCAATGCAGCTGTTCTTGGCCCTTTCAGCGGCCCCCAACCCCCACCCTGCTTCCTCTTCCTCTAGGGTCTCCAGAGGCCGGTGCCTGGGAACTGGCCTGCACTGCCTTGGCTCTCTCCTCTTTTTCCCTCCATCATCCAGCTGTTGCTGGACTCACGTGCAAGGCGTCCAGCCAAAATTCTGTCGTGGTTTTGGACGGGCTCTGCTGAGAGTCTAGGGCAGAGAGTGCACAGCTACACAACCCACAGATATTTCTGCCTGTCCGTCCCTCGTTCTCACACGCACACACACACAAATTAATGGCTCCGTCACCATTCATCGTGTTCCATTCCCAACTTTATAAACCTTAAATCTCATACATAGGACATTCTTATTTCTACATTTTCTATAACTCATCATCCTGTCCAAGTCTCAAACATATTCTCCGTCTTCCCTCTTACACACAATCCTTTCCAACATACCTGGTAACTGAATCAATATGTGGCTGTAAAAGCATGAGAAACCATGGGGAAACTGCCCTGACTGCCCCCACTCTGTCCCACTGCACTTGTTCTTCTCTATTTGCAGTATAAAACACACGTGTGGCCTGCTACATGTCCCATTCCTGCTCTCTCAAACACCTCTAACTCACGCCATCTCACCTCGCCACTCCTGGTTCCTTAAGTGTTTTGGTTTTTTCCCCCACAGGATTCATTTCTGTTATGCCACATGAAAACTTCAAGAACACCTGCTTCAGATCAGATTAGTGTCATAAGACAAACAGAGAAAAAATGGATATTGACTCTCAGAATTAAGCGCGTGTGTGTTTTATTATGGCAATCCTGCTGGCTCGCAGCAATAAGAGCTCCTGGATTAACATGATTCTTTTTTATTTTTTACTATTTACCAAGAGAGTTAAGGCTAATGCAATGAGGCAACGCACTTGTATATTGTCAGCCCCACTAAAGTAAATCACAGCTGCTTGTGGTTAAGTATTGCTTAAGTCTTTCCTTATTCACCTGTTGCTCTCTGTTTCCATCCTCTTTAAGGCACAAGCTAAGCAGACATTCCCGCATGCTGGAGGGCATGACGAGGAAACCCAAGCCTCAAACCGAGACGGGCCACGATGAGGATGCTATGTCTGATGGTGTGTGATGAAAAGGCACCCTGTCATGTTTACTGCTGGTTCTCCAGACACAGTGCAGTAATCTGCAGATAGATCAAAATAGTGCGTATTTGATTTCTCCCGTTTGTTTTCCTTCGTCGTCCCTTATGCATGGTCGTAAACCCAAACACCAGATGGGAGAGACGGGACAAAGATCAATCTGACATCTGCACAAAAAGGCCACCTTGCTAATGAGCCTTGCAGCCGTGGAGTGGATGACTCGTCTGATTTGGTATCAGGGCATTGCAGAAAAAGGGGATCTTCAGAGGATTATCTAGCTATACCACAAGCCAGGAAACCATTTCTAACATAAATATCATTTCTATGGGTGGAAGGTGGGTGCTGGGTTTACCAGCTCACACACAAGCCCAAGATGAAGAGAACGTACTGGTGGAACAAAACAAAAACACATTTACTCAAGTCATTTTGAGTCCTTAAGTGCTTCTGTTTTATGCAACTTCTATTTCACAACATTTCCGGGGGGATATTTTCCAGCTTTTACTGGATTACATTTATCTGACAGTATTGGCCCCGATGCTGACCTTGCAACAGGTCGGTATCACCCAGACGTTCTAACAGTATCTTCACTTGTAATGGAGTGCTTTTACATTGTGATACAGACCACCAGCACAGTACATGTGTGAGAGTGGAGGAGATGGAGATGGTGTTACTCTGCCCAAACAGTACGATCTTCCACAGAGCAAACAGACTGATGCGTGTTAATGTCCACTCTGAATATACAGTGGCTGGTGAGTCACCGAGCTCTGGAGAAACCGGATCAGAGCCAGTAAACCTCTGCAGTAGACAGCCTCACTTGTCTGTGGAAGTGTTTATGTCATTCCTAAGTCTGGATGGCAGGCCTGGATGTCTTGTGAAAGATCAGTATGCTGCCAGAGTGTTTACTGTACCCTATCATAATTGCATGTATATGACAGTGTGTTTGTGATTGTTTACTGAGGCAGGAAACACAGACCTGAAAGTTTGCTTTGACATAATCTGAGATAGAAGCCTAAAACAGCAACAGAATGATGATGAGGATGGGATGGGTGTATCTACTGAGATTTGTGGCACTTCATAGCGTAGACCGGTGCATCTCAGCGCTTGGTGTTACGTGTCAGAGGCGCTGGAGGTTACATCAGTTCAAGCCTCATCCCGAATGGCCTGATGTTTCAACAACACTTGCTCGATATGTCTGACATCATTAGATACATAAATCCAGTGCTGAGATGTGCCCAGGAGAGAGGAAGTGATGAGTAACGTCTACCCTCAAGATTACGCGCCACAGTCAGAGATCCCGACATTGACACAAATGTAAATAATGTACATGTAAACCATGGGTGAGAGTATAGAAGCATTAACTTTAATAAGCAGAATCTTATTAAAGTTTCCCAGATTTCAACTTAGTGTAGTCTTTGACCTCACCTTTCTGGGCAGAAGCAAAGGGCATGCAATACTCTAACTAACGAACTCACCTTAAGGTCCATTTAGTAGCTGTTCTGGAGCTTTTAATCATATCATACAATCTTCCTCAGCAGATATATCCTGATCAGCTACTAAATGGACCTTGAGATTGTGGAATTACAACTGTTTCCAGGATCAAGAATGAACTTTGGGTTGAGGCTGCTTTTCTGCAGTTGTTGCTTGGTTCCCATTACTTATAATCCGTTTCTGTGCTGTGTTCATGTTCAAACCTTAACTGTATCTCTGCTGCTTTCAGGGAAAAAAATGTCCTAACTTTTCCACAACCAAATCAATACAGCACCATATCTTAATCACACAGAATCAAACTGCATCCCTGACCTTTTGATGAAACATCTTGTTAAAGACTTGAAGCATCTTCACAACATTTTCTTTAAAGGATAAACAATGAATGGAAAGGGCAGCTTTGTTTCCCCAAACTTACACATAGGGTTGCTTTCTTTGTAGCTTGCAGGGTAAAGTAATTCAGTTTGTCCTTCAGCTTACTGTGGTTGCATGACTCACTGTCTCAGCTCTTCTTGCCAAAGTGGGCAAATCCCTTCTTGTGTATTGCAGCTAACCTCCAAACATGGCAAGTGTTTTTAAACGTTTTCTAAAATGTTCAATTCTTTCCTCGTATGAAACAAAAACAATATTTTCACAATTTTTTGTCTCCTGCATCCATTTTACACATCATGAACAGTATTGCAACAGTACTAATTCTCACCACATGGGGGCAGAAATGACCCCATCACTGGAGTGCACGTCCACTGTACATTTACAACAGCTGTATGTGTTTCACTGTGTATTCCCTGCCATGTTAAGGGAAACTGAAGGTCACACAAACATCTGGTTAATGTCATCTACAGACTTTTCTTAAAACGACATCACATTCCCAGATTCCCAGCACATTCCTGCAATAACCTCCCACTCCTGCCGAAGTATCTCACAAAGTCCCTGGTGTATCCGAGAGGGGCTGAGCCCTGAAGTGTGGGAGGGTTTGCCATTTCACATCCCCTACTCTTTACATTATGGTACTTATTACTGTATGAATTGGATTAAATAATTGCTAATTCCTATCACTCAAAATACAGACGAAAAAAAACTCAGATCACACAGTAACACACGCGGTAATCAAGACTAAAAATTAAGACCGTAGTCAGCAGACACTTTCTTCACATGACCTAATGTAAAGATACGAAGCTGACATCCTCAGCCAGAGTCATACACAACAGTTCTGGCTGCTCTTATCAGCTTCGGAAGACGTTGAATTTGTTTTTGTTAGTGTTTTCAGAAAACAAAACACACGTTTTCCTGGCCCAGTAAAATCTACGTAGCCAGAGAAAATGCTTTGCCTGGAGAATTCCCTTTCAGCTTATCCCTTCGGATGTGAGAGGAGCCTTCCTTCCACACTGATATGGATTTCACTGAGGGGGAAACCAGATAACTGTGCTAACTAAAGTTTTATTAAGCTTACATGCTCTGTGTACCCACTGTATGCTACACACCCAGCGCTAAACAGCATACAGACTATGTTAGCTAGTAGCTAGAGAACACAGAGAGTCAGTAGGAGTGCCATAGTATGTCAAATTTATATGTGATGTGTTTGTTCTGGAGTTCTGCCCCAATTGACATTTTAAACATGAATGCAGCTTTCAAGAATTCAGGGACTCGTGCCACCACCAGTTCAAACATATTGTCAATCGCAGAGTTACTTACTTTGAGGTATCAAAAGGGAATCTTAGTGGTATTTTGCTGCCTGGATTTTTCACACAAGTTAGTACCAGCAAAAGTCTCTGAGGTTTACACTGTAGCTGTCCCTGTTTTGCCTTGAAGCTGTCTCCGTAAACCGCCACATGGTTTCTTGACCATGTGTACTCCAACACCAGCTTTGCCATGTGAGGAGAAGTACACAAGTTAGCCATTTTGTTGCATCACTTAGTTTTGTTCTATGTTTTGGGCGTATTGCTGTCTAGGTTGATTTCAGGTTGGCTGACTTAATTACTCTCCATGACATCGGATGAAATTTTGGCTTTGTGTTCCGACAGTAAATATTGTGCAGCTTTGTTAAATTGAACGTATCCATGAACTTTCACATAAACATCTGGGTTCTTTTGTGGACTCAGTGAGTCCCAATGAAAAAACAAGTAGAGTTACACAGCACATCTTTTCTTTCAGTGTAATGTGAGTTTTACAAGCTCCTGTGTCCCTTTACAGCTCCGTCGTAGTTGGTCTAATATGTTTAACATGCATACGCCACCATGTTAAGGCATGCTCATGGCCTTACACCACAGATCATGGCTTCCATAAGGAGACAATCAGGACGGTTTTACTCCATAAATGTCATTAGGATCTCACTTGGCAGCAGGGCTCATTAAGCAACACTAAATGAGGCAATTATGGAGCACACTGTGAAACAGGCAATACAATACCTTGTGTTAAACGCAGCATACAAGCACATGTGCACACATTAGAAAACACACACCTTACACTGGCTGTACTGCTGCTACTACTCAGCTGATTGTGATGTCATAAAAACTATGATCTCAGTGTCTCAGCTTTTTTGTGGTTATGGGGATTTATTTGTGTTTTTTCTTCACTGTCAGTGAGATCACAGTTGCTACTGACCACAACTATGCTGCTCCCATAACAGTCCTTAGCTACACACACTTAAACAGGAGAGAGAGATAAACAGAAAAAATTTAAAATAATAAAAGATGAGTGGAGGGGGATAGGTTTCAGACTGGGCTGGGTTGAACTGTGCTGCACTGACATTCCTGGCCTTCTCTGGTACTGGGAGGCTGGGATGAGGGGGATTTCTCTGTCTGACTGCCATACTTGGAAGACAAGGCTCCTGGTGCAACTTGCTCTGTAAACAGCATGAGTGTGTGTCTGTGTGAGGGCGAGCTGAACACGTACAAACTGGGATGGCACAATGTGAAATAGCTTCTTTTTTTTATGCCAAGGTAGATATCAAGTCAAGCCAAACAGTTTGTCATGTTAACTGCTCCTGCTAGATTTTTTGAACATATTTCATACTCTCTAGTTTTTAGTGCTTAAAATGAATGTTGAATGATCAACATGAGTAATTAAGTCAAGAAATTCAGCCTTATATCAAACTTTAATAGACCAGAAGAGCCAAATGAAGGCTTTTGTTGCATTCATTGAATAATACTGAAAGAAGAAGAACCCACTTTATATCAGCCATGCAACACCCAACACACATGCAGCTGCGCCCCACAAATTTATCCTCAGCATTTAACCCATCCATGCAATCCTTCCTCCTGACCACAGAGCAGTGGTTGTCCTTTATTGATACGGCGCCCAGGGCCCAAGTCCAAGTGCTCATGCCCTGTCTTGGTCAAGGACAGGGCATTCAAATGAGCAATCTTCTGCATGTTTTTTGTGAGCATGGTGAGAACATGCAAACTCCACACAGAAAGGCCTGGAATCGAACCCACGACCCGCTTGCTGTGAGGCAACCGCACAATGCACTGAGCCACCACGTATTTTTCAAAATGTCAAACTATTCCTTTAACAAATGCCCACTTGACTACTCAAATGTCAAGTGGGCAAATAGTTAACGTCTTATTTATCATTACAAAGGATAGACACGCAGTGGTTGAATGTCAATATGCCCGGAAAACCCAAGGCCAAGTTGAGAATCCTATAGCTATTTCATTCAGCAATAAAACAGCGCTATGTTTTCGGTTTCCTTTCTTTAAAGAGTCCTGTAGGGCATATTTCCTGGGAGCAACTTGGTGTAAAACATGTCCTGTTCTGACTCTAGGCAGCAGGTTTTCATCTACACCATGGAAATAATTGAGGGGTTCTGTAACCAAAAGCAGATGCATCTGTAGAGAGCTGGTCACACACACACACACAGGCCCAAATCATGTCTACACAAAAATGCACTAAAGGAACATTAAATGGATGTAAACACAAAAATAAAAATGAATTCCATAACTCTTGGCAAGCTGAGATTAAATCTTTATCCCCTGGGAAAGTTAATATTGTACAGAAAAATATGAAAGGCTAATAGGAACGTCCATACACTCACTCACTCACAAACACACACACACACACACACACACACACACAAGTTAATGAGCAAGGTTAACAAACACGAGTCAGTCGCCAGTCTGCTCATGCATGACCAAGCGTGATCAGGTTAATGTTGCCTGTCATCAAATTTGGGGCCAGGAGACCGGAACAATTCTACGTGGTGGGGGTCTCAAGGTTAAGAAAACTGCATTCCTACCAAATAAAAAACATCACCCACTTATCAGCGTCACGCAGGTCTAAATTTAGCTTCAGCATCTCAACAAAGACAGAGACCTAAAGTGAGCAGCAAGTCTGCTATAATTCAGTGAACTGTGGACAGAAGTGCAAACGATGCTTATCCTCGAGGAATGCAGTTGTTGAACATGTCAGCGGACACGCAACATGAGTCAAGAACACTGTACAGTTCAGCAGGACAGCACCAGCCATGTCAACAGTTCACCCAGCAATTCTCACGTGCAAAATGAACTCAGCAAATAGGAAAATTTCTTCTAACAGATCCTAAACCATCACCCTGCCTTAGATTCTGAAATGCCCTGACCTCTCAATCAGCTTGTGCATCTGCACCCCATCTTGACCAGTCACATGACCCTCACAGGCTCATCCTGTTGACCTGTAACCCCAGGTCAGGCCATTAGAGGGGATTTAGATGTTCAAACAGAGCTTTCAATATAAGCTTCATCTTGATAACTCAGCCCTTCCTCAGTGTCTGAGTGTGTGTGTGTGTGTGTGTGTGTGTGTGTGTGTGTGTGTGTGTGTGTGTGTGTGTGTGTGTGGAAGGAAATGTTACCTTGTTAACAAATTAAGAACGCTTTCTACTGATCTTTTGGCCTTAGAAGGGACTTTCCGGCTCTAACTACAGCACAAACACACATTCACACTCCACCCAAGAACAGCTGATTGCAGTCTCGCCCTCAGGGTGGCTCTTTGTGGTGGATGAAACCACAAAGAGCCACCCTGATGACACTCTCTTATAGAAAACTTCAGTCTGAGAAGTCAGAAATCTGCCAAGCTAACTGTGAAATTTGTCTTGTGTTGTTTCAGCCAATGGGAGAGGTGGGCTTTTTGGTTTGTGTGCAGGGCTCTGTTCATGTGCCCACACATCACTAGTTTGGGCGATTATTGTTTCACACAGTCAAAAAACTAAACAAACACTCCTCTACAATGCCACAGGAACAGAATGCATCCAAGTACTAAAACACACAAACATCTGCCCTTCCTCATCTTGTTCGCAGGTGCATCAGTTTTGGATGCCCTAGAAATAATCTGACAATAATCTAGCAGCAAGAGAGAGAAAGTGTTCAGGTGGGCTGGTGGATGCAGAGAGAGATGGAGGGGTGGAAGCAAAAGTGACTTTGTTAAGACGCTTGTTTTCTCTGAGAAAGGGCCAGTACAGCTCATGTGAGCGGCTGCAGAGCTCCGAGTACTTCAGCTCTGATTGTGACTCCTCTGTGAATGTGCAGCACTGTGCCACAGGATGTGGGATTTAGAAAGCCATTCTTTCTCTAAAGAGGAAGGCCTCTTCCTTGCCTTTTATGCTCACAAAGACAAGAAGGGGTTGGGTCAGCCTCAAGACTCTCAACAGTGCTCTGGTATCTGGGAATTGTGTCAGCACGTGAGGACAAGGAATGACCTCAATGACTTTGTACTAGCCGAATACATCCAACCTGGAAACACTCACGTTTCCCCCCCCAATGTCTTAATCAGCTTGTTTCAGACACTTAGATGAAAAGATACTGAGAGAGGTGATGTCAACCTATTAGTTTTAAGAGTCCACAGTCATGCTAGTTGCTCTGTGAGGCTGATGAGAATAGCAATAGCTTTGCAGATATTTGGTCATCAACCAAAGTATTAGATGATCAAAACATTTGACCTGACAATGATGCCAGATGAAACGTCAGAGGCCCCTCATACAAAACATTATTTCACTCAAAACCAAAAATGTCAACCTCATGGTGGCGCTGTAGGAACAGTCAGGGGATCACCAAAGTCAGCAGGATTCATCCTCTGGGGTCCATGAATACCTGTATAAACATTTTGTACCAAGCCACCAAGTAGATGATGAGATATTTCATTGGAAGTCAGAACTTTGACTTGCTGGTGGCACAAAAGGAAAAGTCAGGGGATCACCAAATTAGGATTGATCCTCCACACAATGTCTGTACAAATGTCCATCCTTTTCACATCCTTTTTAACAAAGGCTTTTCCATTTGTGCGTGCGGCACATATGTCGATGTTGTTGGCTCTCAATGACGAAATTACCCCTCTTGTAAAATTATCTTTGACATCAGAAACACAGCGGGTTTTATATGGTACATAATAGAATAAGTGTGAGAAAGGGAGGAAATTCCAACGACCAGAGAAAGACAGCCTTCATCCCCCTCACTTTACTTTCAAGTCTGAAACAAACTACTGGATAATGGAGCTCCATTATCATACCATACACTACAGATGATAGCTATCTAACAGACAGCTGCTCTCTATTGTTCTACCGCCTTGTTTCCTACATCACCATTACATCACTGCCGGTTGAACATATGGAGACTGTAACTTAAAGATTTCACCGCCCTGAGGCCTAGATGCAGAGCCCTGACAACAGATCGCCCCTCTAGACTCAGCTATGCATTGAAAGATTAGCATATCTCCTCTTCTCCTGATGTGAACCACGTCATGTGACCGGCTTATATCCTACTCTGAGTTATCTGATTAAACCTTTCTTTTCTGGAATACTTAAGTAGAATAACATCTACATAAATGCACAATTCTCATTGTCTAGCAAGTCGGCACAGCAGCAACACAGGAGGAGATGGATAAAGCATCTGTTTTTCCAGGAAAGAGCTTCAAAGCTCTGGGTATGAATACACAGGCACTCTCAGGTCCTCTGAATTACAGTCAGATCTGACTCTCAATCTGCTCTTTCTATCAATCCTCCTCTGTAAATTTAGTATAATAACAGTCCAGTACTACCATATCTGGTAAAAAATAAAGAGGAACTCGAGCTCAGTTAGGAGGAGAAGAGAATGCAGAAAGATTCAAGACCTACAGTGAGAGGTGTTTGGCGCAGAGAGAGTTAAAACCAGATTATACCACGTCAAACATCACTGTCATGTTCAGCTGACAGAAATAAGAAATGTCTCCATTTATCAAATGCTCAGACTTGTTGGAAGGCGCCACACACCACATGCGCCACAAACTTTTAATAGGACAAATATGAAGCATGTGCCTGTGTCATCTGTAATATCACGTGGTCTTAATCAAAGTCTCTCTCTTTCTTCAGCACTGGCGACATCCAGCTTCCCCATATTCATCTGGGCTCATTCACATCAAAACATTTGAGCATTGGAGTATTTTTGGAGATTTTTTTAAATATAAATTACAGAATGAAGTTAGAAAACTTGCCTAATGTATCAAGAAATATCAGAACAATATATAAAGTATGAAGCCTACGAATCTAACCAAGCATTCGATGCCACTTTTCAATGCACAATGTTGGATAAAACTGGACTGTCATAAAGGATTGTGCAATAATGGAGAGGGTGTAATGAACAGGGTATTTAACTTTAACGTTTGAGTTGCAAGTCACCCAGATGATTGCAGTAAGTTTTCACAGTGGTATATAACTAAAGATGTCAGTGATGGACTCTGTCTGAGCGGCAAGGGGAAAAGAGACGGAGAGGAGTTGAAAGGGTCCACCTGCTCCTGCACCACAAACCTGTCCAACTGTGTCATGTCTCAACCCATGACCTCTCTTTTTCTCAAATGTCCTCCTGACCTTAGTACATGTTTCAGCCTCCAACACGTACATCGTGTTTCTTTAGGTCTTTGATTGAGATGATGGTATGCTGGATTAAAGTGAAATCTCAGACAGATTGCTTTCAGAGATGTGAATATTACAACGGTTAGAAAAGTCTTTGTAACATTTAAACAAAACTGAATAACCCTTACAAACCCTTGAGCTCCCTTCAAAAACTAAAAACTAAAACATAAAACATAAAAGTCTGCCACGCTGAAAACACAGCTATTGGTTTTGTTTTTGGAATAAAGACGTTTTGGCCTGACAGCAAAAATGCTGCAGCTAGAGCATAAAGTTACATTCTACTGAGTTTAAACCAAAAGTGACCGACAGTATTCATGTATTTAACTATCAGACTTAACGTTCAGGCAATCAGAGAGAGAATTTAACCAACATCCATGAACAATTGTGTTCATCATGGATTTGTCTTGTCTGTTATCTGCAGTGATCTTTTACTATTTGACAAACCACAACCACCCTGACTGACCAGCTGATGCAACATTAGTTCAGGGACACTCAGTTCTGCAGTGTGCTATAAAAGATCAGATATTCATTTGAGCACGACTAAGATTGTATCAATATTTAATTTGGATTGATTCTCGTAAGAACAAACTGTCTTTTTTGTTCAGACACCCTGAGTGGTTTCTTGTGCAGTGTGAGATGTAAAAATAAGACATGAAACACAAGGAAGAGGAGAACGATTCAAAGGTTTCCTTTTGAACATTTCTTCTTCTACATGAGAGGCGAGTTAATGACTTCAAATTCAAATAAGTCATGTAGATAAGTCTGCTATGTTGACAGAGAGAGAGGGCACAAACTCTGTGATGTTTATCTGCGAAGATCCATCTCTGCATGTGTATTTATATTAGAAGAACAAGAGGGGCACTTTAACAGCAGAAATAGAAATAGCGCATTTTGATTGTTGCCATTGGTATGTTGTATTTTTACACGTGCGCGCAGACACACACACACACACACACCTCTCCTAAACTTTCTGGCAAAGTTCTTTGTTGGTGTGAATGTGATGCAGAAACGTCTAGAGATCTTTCACGAGAGCTCAGGCGGCAACAAAAGCAGCAATTTCTCCAGGCAACACAAGAAAAACATACTTTTTAAGTTGTACACAGCATGAACAACCAATCACTGAGGAGAAGCTCTGAGTTTCATTCAACATTCCCGTTTGCTGTCAGATAACCAACCGGGGATTTCAGCTAATAATTACTGTAAACAGGCAGAGTTTAAATTATGTGATAGCTTCTTGTATTATAAAGGCTTTAACAATGTTCTGGTGGGCGTCCTGGTGGATGAGCAGTTAAAGTTGTGTATTAGGTATCCACAAACTAGTTCAATTTCAAGCCGGCTTCTCCCACTGTACTTCCTGTCTCTCTATACTGTCAAACCGTCGAATAAAGGCAAAAATGCAATAGAAAATTAATTTCCATACAGTACCAAAACCAGAACTGCACTGTCATACAGAGTTACCAGTAACTATGGAAACCTTGACCAAACACCGTTCTTTAGTCTTGCACCTGTTCTTTGCATCTAAAGCGGGACACTAAGGGACCCTGGCTTTTCAGGCCAAAAACTGACAAAGAGAACAGCTGAAGGAAGAGACAGCCAAAGCTTCACTCTTCACTTCATGTAGACCAGCACAGTCATAAATCTAATGATACCATCATCACTATCTTCATTATCTTCCATCAGTTGGACAATTTGGCAGCAGCGGGTGGAAGTGCAGGTCAAGGACCAGAGAGTGAGACTAAAAGATTTGCTACGGGGTATCATCTCTGGCTCCGACCCTCATTCCTCCTCTTCTGGGGCTCATAACCTCATCGACTCCTCCTCTCCCTCCTCTAGCAGCCTTCCCCCTCCATCACTCCCCACCTCCCAGTCAGACACACGTATCCATTACACCATTTCTGTCTAAACCACAAATGACATTTATGACTCACCAATTTCACAGTGAAACAGCTAAATTGCACTTTCACCATAACAATACACCTCAGGGGAAGTAACTGATCTGTAGGATAACGCACAAGTTGATCTCAAGGTAGTTAACGTGCAGAAGATATTAGCGTGGGACAAAAGAAGTGGTTCATGTGTGAAAACGACGATGCTTGGACCACAGGGAATTGAAAGGGGGCTTTACCGCGCTTAACCACCGTTTAATCCTCTCCTCACTTGGCACAGACAGGGAACACACACAGACAAACACACACACGGGCGGAAAGTGGGGCATACCTGCCACACTACTTGAGTATCAAGGTCAGGGGAGAATTATCTTTGCCACCCAGAGACACCTGTCAAAATACGGGGGCACAAACACAATTGCAACTCTTCCAAATGTAGGCATTTTTACAACTCTGGGGGACAGGGGTCAGGCAGGTTGTGTCTTCCCAGGGTGCATTGCTTGGTTGGTGGCCAGTCATAGCAACAGGGTCAGCTGTTGTCTCTGTAGGGGGTGATGGGGCGGAGGTTCGTCAACAGGTTTAGGCCTAAACCAAACTACTAGCAGCCTTGTCGGCACTTTGGGCAGATCAAGTCTTGATAATGATTCTTTCAACAGACAATATACACACATTCCTCAGGCTGTATGAGGATTAACGGCTCTTAATGCTTCTTCCTCCATATTTCAGTGGTGTTCTTCCTCCCTGGGGTTCGCCTTGTCCTGGGACATCAAGCCCGGAGCAGGAACCTGGCAGCACAGAGAAGCTCGTCTTTCCCAATCCCTCCATCCAACATCCCACACACACGTTCTCACTCCAGGATTCTGCTAATCTGCCCTTCTTCCTCCTCCTCCTCCTCCTTCTCCTCTAGGAATTACAAATGACTCATTCTGACCAGATTAAAAGATCGCCATGGGAGAGAAACTCTATTCATATGATATTATACAAACAGTGGGGAAATTCACTCAGGATCACATGCGGTGAAAGAATTGGGAACAAAGGTTGAGGTGGGAGCTTGTTGCTTCTTCCATAAATAGAGTACAGAGGTTAAAGGCAAGGCAATCTTACATTATCTCTTCATTATTGCTTTTCTTAAGTCAGCCTGACCCATTCTAGGCTCAGGGATGTTACATCTGTGTGTGACTGCATGCATATGTGGTTGACCGTGAGTTGTTGATACTGTATATTCACTCCTGGCCTCAGTTTAGCCCCACTGATTGTGAAGGAGCCCAAACAGGAGGCTCTGATACTCAGTCATTGTCACGTCCCTGTGTATGCAAAGACAAAGAAAAGATAAACACACCAAAGCACCTTGTGGATAGCAGCCAAACATTTTATTTTTCCAGAGTCAAATTTATGAAAGTGTAGATTAAATACATTTCAGCCTGGTATCTGTGACGAGAGAAGCTCCTTTCTGTTCACTGTGCAGCTTTAGGTGGGTGAAAAAGCTCCTGACAGGATTACAAACGTCCTGTTGGTGGACATCACCCGTGGGTGAATGAGAAAATATGCAACTCCCAACAATAAATCCAGAATGTTGAATTACTCCAATTTTTATGTGTGACACTTGATCTGTGGCAAGATGTTCAGCCAGATTTACCAACCTCTCCTTTGTCTAAGTCGTGTTTGTGCTTCTAAAATCAGGCAGGCAGGGGATAAAAGTTGCTTCTGATGCTTTGTTTAACCTGATATGTTGGCTCTCAACATAATATAATACACTTCTCTCCTCTATGAATCAAAGATCAGTCTCAATACAGGTTAATGTGAATAATTAAGTGATTGTTTTGCCGATAAAACATCTGGGGAAGGCAAGCTTTTTTGGAACTTTATGACGACAGGTCGCAAAAATCCATTACAGCTGAAAGAAATTACCTTAAAAACACCACAGAGGATGGAGATACTCCCCACATGATAATCACACATCACTCCGTTGTGCAAGCATAATAACTGATTAACAGCATGTTCTCCCTCATCTTAATGTTTGTTAAGATGTTTCCATCCACACTCCACTGTAGATATGTATATTTCCTTTTTTTTTTGGCCAGGGAGGATGGATCTCAACATACGTGAACACACAGAGCAGTAAGCGTCCAAACTGTTTCTGTTCTCAGTGGAGACATGAAGCACCAGGTTTTCTCCTTCACTTCTGATGGAAACGTTAAACTCATTCATGACTTATCTACTTTTGAATTGGGAAACTGGATCTGGAAAAGTATCCAAAAATCCTATAACCACCATGTCTAGCTGTGAAATTCCCATTTGCCATGATAAACGTTTTCTGATAACTTGACAAAACAGTTCCTTGTATTACCACTGTGAGAAAAGATGCACCAAACCTTAGCTTTTAGTGACACAGCGATACCTGGTGTCATGTTACCTTGCATAACATGTACAGTGAGGCATAAAGATTCCATCTTGGTAAATGATAGAACTTAATTTTCCATTTGGAAAAGTCTAATATGGTTGAACACATATGGAACATCTACACTTCGACATTTCATAAGTTATAAGTGGACGTTATTTGTAAATTCCTTAGATTCTTTAAGTTAAAATTATATATATATATATATATAATGAATTGAGAGTAATGGATGAAAACCTTTTACTGTAATTTTCTTCCTGAGGTGTCATATTAATTAATTTGTAAAGAAAACAGGAGCTTATGACTTGAAAACAACAGTTACATCTCCTCTGACCGAACGAGACCATAAGACTGTGAGAGCATAAAAAGTTTGTCTCTAAAGACACACTCATGAAGAGTTTATTGGATTATCCAAACATACCAATGATTAACTGCATACACATTTCTAATTCCCTCATTACACACACACACACGAACGCACAAACTTCAACTACTGTAGGCACTCTGCCCCACCCTCTCCCTCTCTTCTCCTCTCCCAGCAGCAGAAGTGGAGGAGGCTGGACTGGGAGCAGATTCAACTCAAAGCATTTAGAGCGCTTGATAAAGCTGACCAAACGGACGAGACGTGTATGACAGGACACTTAAACACTACAGAGGTCAAAAATACTAAAAACTGGAATAAAGACATGCGTCTCAATGACACTGAAACACCGAAATGGGTCTATTTAAACACTATAATGAATAAGCACAGTTCACGATTTGTTGAAACAGACTGAATCAGAGACAAACAGCTGGTTGCGCACGGACTATGTGCTACATGTGTGAATGTCTCGCCTAAACACCCGAAGAAAGTCACAAAACCATCCTCAGAAAGTTGCAATCGTTAACTTAATCAGATCAAGTTCACCTGATCCATACTTCGCAATAATACCGTAATGTTAAAGATGCTTTATCCACTCACCTCAGCCCCTGTCAGGTCTACACTTGAGTAGAGAGCCGCCAGCAGTAACAGGGTGTCGGACTGTAACAGCATGGTGGCGGTGCGCAGAGTAGATGGTGTGCGCAACAGTGCAGAGTGCCCGCAAAACGACCACCTGTCGACCGCTTCTCGTCTTCTTTCTTGAGGTATTTCACAGTTTATCGGCAGAGCGCGGGCAGCACGTTTGGCCGCATCTTTGTCCGAGACGATGTGAGGTTGTGATCGATGCAACTTGGTCTAGTTTCTGCTGCACCACACCCCCTTCCCAAAACGACCACCCTCGCCCATGCAAACGGACTCGACCCTGCTGTTACAAACACTTTGACTTTTCTCGGTAAGGAGAGGGACTACTCGCCACACTTTGGTGATTTTTGTGAGAATATTTGAGGAGGTTTTGGTTCCACGGGTACCCGTTATTTACCTTTTCAGCTCGGGAGCCCGCGCATCTCTTCCTCGGTGATACAAATTCCCTTCATCTTACCATCGCGCGCAAGCCTGACTGAAGTAAGTAAAGTCCTTTATCAAAGTCATGGAAAATGAATGGCACATATT
>JAVQJD010092963.1:0-12885 GCA_036023655.1 Nannoperca australis
GTCACATATTTATAATCTCACATGACACACAGAGAACAAGGGAAGGATACCAGAGGTCCTGGCCGACACCATCTGTGTCTCCAGCTCACAAGAGTCACACCCGAGTATCAGTGCACAGGGCAGACTGTTCTGCTATCACCCCTCGAAGCAAACAGGTCGTCCTTCACAAACCAAACAGGAGGCACTTTAAGAAGATATGAGAGTACATAGAGTGCTGGGGAAAGACAACAGGTTATTACTTGAATATACACATCAGGTGAAAGGAAACTCTGAACTTACTAAAGGAAAGTACAAGGAGCTAAAAGTTGTATTCAAGTACAGCACTTGATTAAATGTACTGGTGATAAGCAGCGTTATCAGTTCACTTTGAATTCACAACTTTCACTAAAACATATGAACAAATGAGGAGAATCTCTGTATGACACTTTAAACCTCTCTGTAGTTTGTTCACATTTCACCAAAAATACTATTTGGTGTCTTTAGACATGAGTAAATCTTTCCAATACTAACGACTTTAACCAGCTGTAAATGAAAGGACAAAACATCTACTTCCTTCTACATGACGCTAACTCTTTGTCGCTACGCTCATGTTCACACTTGTTAGGTTCGTTGGCTCAGCGGGGGTCCAGACGCAGAGGGCAAAGACCGTTAACCTTTGCTGCAGGTGGTGATTGTGGATTCTGCCGCGTGTGCAGGACACACGGGGGATTGAAGAGGATGAAATGACCGTCTATCAACCGTCCGTCTCCCAGAAGTTGCAACAGGAAACAGGAACACGTTTTGTGAGAAACATGATGCCGCCTGAATTGTGTGTGGTTTATTTATTTATTTATTTTATCAGTTACGAGGAAACATTTTTAAGGTCACAAAGCGTCCATTTACAGGCAGATGTTTTCAGAATAAAAGCTCTGTGTCGAGCATCCAAGTTAGCAGCATGTAGCGGCTCAAGAGCCAGATATTTACCTCAGGAGGTGGGTGGAGACCAAAAACAGAGCTTAAAGGAAAGTGAAAACATCAAATGGACACAATCACAATAAAATCCATATTATTGACGACGCTCCGCAGCTGCTGGATGTGTAAATTAGTTTGCGAACAGGTTCATTGTGTCAACTTCTGCTTCTGCTTCTACTGATGTCAGTGCAGGCAGGTTTGAGTATCATGTCTCTACCAGTGGAAATAAATACGCTTTAAAGTGCATTAATAATAACACACAAACGTACATAGTTTATTTTTATTTATTAATATGGAAAGCACAATATGAACATAAATAAGTCAGAAATTAAATTAAAGTATATATTCCTAACACATTGAGTTGGATATAAACATAATTTCTCGGTACAGTACTCTACTATGTAACAGTTCTATATAACAGTACAGTCGAGTCAAAGTTTATTATATATAGCAAATAAACTACATGTAAAACTACATAAATAAAAGCAGAATACTGCAAAAATGACTATATGACACCTGCAAGTTGCTCGACGTCCTCCCAGATCCATTTTCTTCATGCGTCTTACAATCTGGCTACAATTTAGTCATCAGTTTTGTGATAGATTGCTGTTCCAGGCCGTAAAGCCCCTCCAGGAGAATTTGTGATTTGTGGTATTGGGCGATATATATGGGCACGCAGCGCTGATGTCAGGCTCACAGTGGGGCTCGGGGCTGACGACCGGTAGCTCTCCTTCATCTGCAGGCAGTTTCTTTTTTTGTGAAGCAGTGCACTGTTGCTGTTAAATGGCAGCTTCTTCCACCTCTCTGGCTCTCTGTCATTAGCATTGCGTGGGAGGGGAGGCAGATCTGATTGAATGGCCAGTTGGCAGTCAAAGAGAAATTTCTTTTCAGATTCTTTCTTCGTGTTCTGCATTTGGACCAGAAATATTCACCACACAACGAGCACGGCCTCATCAGTGTACGTCTCCAGCTCTTATTTAAAGAGCTGTGATGTCTCCTTTTCATGACCACATGTTAGAAACACACCTGCAGTGAAGCTCGGGGGCTTTAATAGGAGCACTTTTACAGATTTGCAACCCCCATAATACCAAAAAGGACGAGTGTCTGTTCCACGCCAAAGGTTAAATCCATATCAATATACATGATCGCGATCCAAAAAGGATTAAACACACTGTTATTCAAGGCAGACTCTTTGCAATTTGACTCAAATGAGATTCAATTTAATATTTTTAATTGTATAGCTGAGTTAAATTAACTGTCAGTAACTAAATAAAACCACATTTTCACTTTATTTAAAGTATTAAATTCAAAATGCCCTAACACACCAAACATTGCACACAACCGACAGTAATATCCTTCCCATAATTTGTCTTGTTTGTCAGTGAAATGACTGACGTTAGTGGAAGCGCTGCCATCAGTGGATTCACATTAGTGTAAATGTATTCACAAACTGAACCCATCTTCATTTATTTTACCATATTATGAATTAAAAATGGTGACTTTGTCAAAATGATAAGATACGATTCGTCACAATAAAGAGAAACTAACTCATAGTTTTACAAGTCACTGATATTTTCAGTGTTACAAACTTTTCATTTGTTAATTTCTTTTTCTGGCACCAATGGGCCTCCGTACTCTGGTTACTGTATTTATATCAGTATCTCTTTACAGACCCACATTAAGAGCTGCTGACCCGTACTCACTAAATATGATCATTCTTATCCCAAAATATGACAACTTTCTTCAAATATTATGATTTTAGTCTTCAAATATTAGGTTTTTTTCTCAGTGTATTAACAAACGGTGGCTTTTTGCCCTCTTAACATTGTGTATTAGAAAACAACTTTATTTATTGTTGAAATATTATGACTTGTATCTCGAAATATGTCTTTTGAATCTTGAAACTTTATTTTCCAAATGTTATGAATGTTTCCTTCAAATTAATCTAGAAATATTATCACTTGTTTCTGGAAATACTTTGACACATTACAACTTTATTCTGGCAAAATTAGGGTTTTTTCTCAATGTATTTTGACTTTATTCTCAAAACCTCAGTTTGTGTCCCCCGACAGTGGCTTTCCTACCTCTTAACATCTGATTTTAGAAGATAACTTATATAACTTATGTCCTTTATTTAGAAACATGTCTCAATCTCGAAGTAGCACGACTTTTTAAGTTATTTTGACCTTTTTCTAGAACTTTTTTTCTTGAATAATTAGGAATTTATTCTTGAAATATTTGGATTTTTATCTTGAAATAGGATTTTATTTACGACATATTACAGCTGTATTCTTGCAGTATTAAGACTTATCCTCGAAATATTTTCCTTACAGGGCCCCCGTTATATTATATCTTATAAAAATAAGTTAAGACAAGAAGAAACAATGTAATAAATAAATGAAGTAGTCCTATTGGCTATCTCATAATTAGATTTTCTGGCACGGGCGGAAATGAGCCTCCCTACGTCGCTGCAGTACAGATCCAGATGTGTTCTCGATGATCCTCTCGAGTTTTGCTCTGCACCCCGGGGTGCTCTTTGTTTCTGCAGGATCACCTAATTAATTCACAGATCCACCTTAAAAACAGGGGCAATCCCGTGCTGGTCCCTCCCTCTCGCGGTCTTCGGCACCAGCTCACCTCCCTCTCTCTCTCTAGCCAGGAAAAGACGCTGATCCGGACGTCGGGTCTTTTCTCCGGGTCCTGTTTGAATGTGTCGGACCCCCTCCCTCCCTCCCTCCCCCACACACAGTCCCACCCACTGCTCTCCAACACAAACACACCGCCGCCACCAGTCCTCATTTACTGGGTCTGCTCTTTGTTATCAGGAGCCTTTTTATTCCAGGAGAGGAAGAGAGAGAAGAAGGGAAGAAGAGAGGGGGTTCGTGTCTTCCTCGTGACGGATTAGATTTTCTGATTTCTGATCCTGGATCTGGTTTTTGGTTTTGCTCTCCTTCCTCGGGGCTGCAGCTGCAGGACCGCAGCCTCCACCAGTGTCATTTACTGTCAAAGAAACTGGTCTGAACGACGGGAACGAGAAGGACACTGAAGACACACGCACGCGCACGCACACACGCACACACACTCGGTCTGTCAATCATTTCTCGCCGCTGCAGTTGTGAAGTTGGACCCCGCTGGGAAATGGACAAACCCCTCTAAACTGAAGACGCACCACCGCCGACACCACCACAGGACGTGACTTGGACGAGGACCCCCACCACCACCACCACCCCCTCCTCCACACACACACTTCACTCTTCCCCACCCCGCGTGGAGGTAATGTCTATTCTCTTGTGTTTTTCCAAACTTTATTCGCCACAAGTTCAATTTCTCTCAGTTCACGTCGTTTGTCTGTTAAAGTGATTTATTTAAACGCGTTTTCAGGCGCTGCTTCACATCCGGGCAGCGTTCACAACTGCTGTTTCTTCACCTTGACACCCACTTATTAGCAACTACGTGCGAATTTGACATTTCGAGGGATTTTCCACAGGTGTGAACGCACAGCTTTCCCGCTCAGGGGACATTATAACCTTTTATTATAAATGTATGATCATATGTGCTGCGAGATTAACCTCAAAAGCGTGTCACAAACCCCCCTGAGGCACGTTTTCTACACGTTTCTTCGCCGTGAGTCGTCCCGACAGCTAGCTAGGTTACAGCCCCCGGTGCGTGCCTTCCTCTCGTCTGCAGGCAAGACTCCATTCAAACAATGTGGAGGTTAAACGCCAACTCGCGTCGCCTTGCGTCTCATCAAAACGCCTGTTTTAAAACACACAACGTGACACTGCACGGTCGTTTAGGAGTGAAAACACACCTGATAGATCCAGTGACAGTTAATTTTGAGGAAATATCAACTTTTAGACTTGGTACGCAGTGCTCGCTGGTTTCTGTCGCCCACTGCTGAATGTGTTCCCAGCCAGGCGAGGGTGAGTGCGTATCGGCTGGTAAAGTTGCTATTTTTAAGTAGAATAAGATGTTTGTACGTGTACTGGACGTATGCCGAATTGAAGAGCTGTCTCAAGTCATTAAGAATTATATTACAGATGTCTAAAAACCTTCACGGTCACTATCTTAACAAGGTAATGTAACATAAATCAGTCAGATTTTGAATGGCGCTTTTGTGACGGGTCTCCCCGGACGACAGAACGGCACGTAGCGGCTGCTAGGCAGGAACAATCGGACCGCCTGCGGGTGTCTCCGGGTGTCTGGAAACAGTTTGCTCATAGTCTCTGCTTGCACTGTTTTGTTTTCCGAGTTATATATTTCTCCTGGTAACCAGAAGAACCCATTGTCACCAGCAAATTACACGATCTAAAAAAAAAAAAAGCAAATGAAAAAGAGGCTTGTGTTCAGTGAACACTGTTGCTCCTGTTGGGATGTTGAAATGTGTGTTTGTGTCATGCTGTCGTGAATGCGGCGCCTTAAGGACGAGCTTGTTGAGCCTGTTGGAGTGGTTTGCCCACATTTAGCACTCACACATTGATGCACAGCACTTCTACATTTTTTAAAATGTTTTTAAAGTCTGCCTCATAATGACGGCACGAGGGTGCAGGAAAAACAGAAAATCGTTACCGAGATCGTTTATTTTATTTTTATTTGATACCGTCCTTACGTCATCTGCCAAGATGGGCGGATTAGCACCACAAGCAGCTCTGTTTCTTTTTCCTCCTCTCATTTCATTTCATCCATCTCCCCCCCCCCCCCCCTCTCTATCTGGGTGTGTCCTGCCTTATTGCGTTAGGAAGGAGGGGGGATCCCGCATCTTGGCTCATGGTGACTCCTCCTCAGCCTGTGACCTCCAAAAGAGGGCATTGCCTCTCCTGTTTTCCCTCTGCTGCCGGAGTCACGGAGCAGAGAAGCTACCGCTGCAAAGAAAGTCCGTAGCAAAGGGAAACTTTGATGTTGTGGGTTATTCTGAGTGCATCGACGGATCCTCATGTGTCTGGTCCTTAATGTCTGGTTTGGGTGAAATGTCCCCTGATGCGGTTCACCGGTCTGTCGTCTGTTAACCAACGCTTGTTTCTATTCACGTGAATTTAAGAGAGAAAGCAGATGATTGGTGACGCACCACTGATCTGATGAACCAGATCAACACAATGTCACAAACATCGTAGAGCGATTTCATGATTCACGCCACAGGTTCAAAACATGTTCTCAGTCCTCAGACGTGCGTCAGGTCAAACATCAGAGCTGCATTCGGTTATTAATTGATTAACAGTGCTGCGTGGGAGTCTGGGGGGTTTCTTCAGACACGTTCAGGGCCTCCACCACGCAGTTGTTCAGCTACCGCCACCGCCGTCGAGTTTCCGCGCTCACCTCCCGTTGGAAAACTTTTCTGTGTTTCGTTTTTTCCGTTTTTCTGTCAGAGTTTGGGGCGTAGCCACGTTTCAGCACAGTGCTTCCAGGTCGGATCCCCGAGCAGAGCACGGGAAAAGAAATAGTTCCAGTTTAACACACTGTGAGGGGAACCGTGGTGTTAGCATGCTAACGCCACCAGCTACGAGTGTGTGTGTGTGTGTGTGTGTGTGTGAGCTTTATTTGAGCTGTTTCAGATCATTTGAATGCTGGTTTTTATGAGAATTAATGGCGTATTGTCCCTGTGATAGTTGACGAGCTGCCCAGGTGTGCTGTGATTGGCTGCAGCAGTCTGTCGCCTGCACAGGATAATGGATGGGTTTAGGTAACAGACAGACGGGTGGGGGGGGGGGTCAGCCTCGGTCCGACGACAACACAAGTTACATTTGATTACAGGCTGTGTGAAGGAATCCTAAGGAATGTAAAGCAATGCAGCCTCCACCCACTGACGGCTTCTGTCTCTCCGTCCTCGGCGTGGACGCGGTGGAGTTCACCTGCAGACACGTGTGTCGGAGGCTGCTGACGACCACAGGAATTGAGCGCTGCTGACTCAGTGTGTCGCTCCGCGTAACGTTCAGACTCCCGCAGCAGCAACCGGAAGAATAGATTGAATCTTTCCCTTTTGATTTATTTCAAGTCAGAGGATCCCAGGTGTCACGCTCTCCTCTGTTACCTGTTGGCTACCAGCTCTGCAGTGTTGTGGTAGATTCTTCTTCTTCTTATCAGGTTTTGATTAACATTAACGTTACAAAAGATTTCAGTCACGTGTTTTTAATGAATCCACCAACCCTCTGTGTCTGACACTACAGCAGCGAGTGTCTGCTGCATTAAAATACGACCTAAACTCTTAAAGGATAATTAAAGGTGCAGGTGAAACTCTTGGCTGCTCTGCCCGCTGAGCATCAATGACGTGTTTTCTTGTTGTATTTCACACGTTTCTCTCATAATTCGCTGTAAGGCCGTCCTAAAAAAAGACCTTTCGCCGAACTGTCAGAAACGAGTGGATGGTGAATGTGGAGTGTTTGGTTCTGGGTCTCGCCTGAAAGGTCCGGTCAGCGTGGAGGTGGCTGTGTTGTACCTGGACTCCATCGCGGGCCGCCTGGTGTGTGTTTCCTCTTTGCTGATGGATTTCTCCCAACGTGATGTGTCTGTTTGTTTCAAGATGGCGGCTCTATTAAACCGTCTCTACCACGCTGTGATACTAAATCAATGTTTGGGGGTTATTAACTTCTATGGACAGACTCATTGCACCACCAGCTGACTCTGGTTCATAGTGTTCAGCCCACAGACTCTCAACCAGGTGAGTTTAAACTTGCTAAACTACCTGCAATGCGACAGCAGCCGTCCCCTCGGCCCGGTTAGACATTAAAACAAGAGTTAGAGAGTAACCCCGGTTCTGTGAATCCCGGTCTACCTTAACGATGTACAGCTCGGCATTAATGCAGCTTTCTCTCTGCACACGTGGGCTTGAAGGGTCGACACCTCGGACACGAGGCTCCAAGGGTATTGTTCTTGAAATCACAAACCTGAGCTCGGTAATTGTTAACTGTGGCGAGTGAACGCCGTCTATGACTGACTCCTGCATAATGAGAATCGCTCGCACAGATGTGATGCGACACGGAGGGAAAAGGCTGAATTTAACCGCCTCACTTTGACTTTGTCACACTCTTGTGAACACTTTATGGTCACTAGTAGCTCCATTATAGCATGATATAGTCAAACTATCTAACAATTGATTGATAAAATGTCGCCGGTACGTATCACTATCGTTTTATCCCCAGTCCTTTACACGTGGCGTTATATAGCATGAGCTCAAACAAGTTGTTTATTGACAAAATAAATTCTTTTTAAAAATGTTTTATTCTGGCATTTTGTTGACCAATTGATTAATCAAGAAAATAACTGGGTGATTGATGATCACAGTAATAGAAATATATGTAGTGCTTCAATTTTCCAGTAATCCGGTAACATCTGCCGTTACTGGAGAGTAGAGGACTTGGTTTGAACAGCACCAATTTACAGGATGTGACAGTGTCTGGCCTCGTCCTGCAGGATGAAACTTTGAGTAACACATTGTGATGGTATCTTGTCACGAGTGACCTTGATGCACGTCGTAATAGAAGCCCAGTGCAGCCCTGACCACAGAGGCCTGCTGGTGAGTGAATGCAGCCTCGAGGCGTCTTTCTTCTGGTGCGCGTGCTGCGTCGCTGCGTGGGCGCGCTGGTACAGCCCCGACTCCCAGCAGGAGCCTCGTGCTCCTGCAGAGGCCCGAGTGTTGTCCACGGCCGGGACGACACTCGGGCCGCTGGTGTGGATGGGTTTTTTAAAGACTCAGTGAAATGCGGGAACCCCTCTGCAGCTGGAATCCCCTGCATGTGAACCAGATCCATCGGCTCACACTTGGTCTCTTATGTAAGTCCACATCAATTATTAATGGCGCAGTCCTATATTTAAGAGTTGGAAGCTCTCTGCTCTGTGTTTGTGGTTGTAATAGAGCTGTTGGCCTTTTTGTTAAATTATTCTATAACCCTGGCAGGAACAGAGTCCCCCCCCCCCCCTACTGCAGTGGAGAACCGCTGAAATACATCCTCGTGTAATGTTTTATTTATTTATCCATTTGTAAATTTGGAAAAGTTAACCTTTAATTAACCCCGAAAACCTCATCGAGTAAAGTGTGTGTGTGTGTGTTCGCTGTTTCCATAGCAACAACTCTCTGTACTTCCAACTGTAGCTGGATATCATTTGTAGCATCTTTAAAATCTGAATGAGGACGGCGATCGGGAGCTACTTGCTACGGTTGCGTTTCTAGTATTGCAGAAACGGCTGGAAAATCAGCTGACTTTGCTACGAGCTGATTGGCTGTTGAAACCGACGCCGCCACAGACGGGCCGGTTCACACCGCCGGTCCTGAGAGTGTAACCCCGGTCCTGTGAATCCCGGTCTACCTTAACGATGTACAGCTCGGCATTAACGCAGCTTTCTCTGTGCACACGTGGGCTTGAAGGGTCGACACCTCGGACACACCTGCTGCACTGACAGCGAGGCTCCAAACAAGTGTGCCGCTCATTGATTCAGACCCCCAGACACAAAGTGAAGTGATCCTTGTCACTCGAGCTTGCACTCGATTTCAGTCTCATGCTGCAGTTTCATGTCAGGTTCTTTCCTAAAATATTATTATTACTTTAAAGATTACATCTTTTTATTTAATTGTTGGATTTAATATCAAGTTTTCAGTAATGCACTGCTTGTAATGTCTTTGGCTCACGCCGTCTCACGTGCACCAGCTGAATGTACAAGGCAAGCAAATGTAAAGTGCAGGTAACCATAGCAACAGCACTGATGCTTCAGGCTCCCTGAGAAGTTAGCTGACCGGTGAAACGGGATTAAACTTGCTCCAAACACACTTTAAAAACATTGGGTGAAGATTTAAAACGCAGACGGCAATTGTCGCTCTGGTCAGCGGAGCTGGTAGAAGTGACAATAATGGATCCCAGGTGTCCACGTGGAGACGATAATGCAATCCCATCGTGGAGCAGTGTTCCCCCTCATGGACATGACCATGTGCACGGAGAGACCCCTCGTTGCTGTGGGCTCACTCTGCACCTGCCTTTTGGCAATATCCACACAGATGACGTGGAGGCGTCAACAGGACGTTACATGACTGTAACTGGACCATCTGAGAGAGACACACACTTGCATAACGTGTGTGTGGGGGGGGCAGCAGGTGTGTGTGTGTGTGTGACAGACAGGAAGGTTTGAGCAGCAGGACGAACGTTCAACAACAGCATTTAATAAAAGGATGAACTGAATCAAAGCGTCATCAAATCCAATTAGGTTCATCAATGAAGTTGCTATAAATAACCAACTCAGAGATGCAGTTTAGGTCTGTAATCACCTTGTTGTTGGCTGAGAAAACGTATCGGTGGCCTAAATAATGGTGACAAGCTTTTTAGCTCCAACCTGAACAAGAGATGAGCAGCAGCAGATGTGAAATATTGAATATTGAATGTGTGTCAGATCCAAATAGATCCTGAGCCACACACATTTTAAATCATATGCTTCAACTGGGGGAGGAGGATCTGATGAAATGTATGTGACACTCGCTGTTATCCGGACAACAGCCAGAAGTTACATTTGAACTGTTATGGAATAAAATCTGCCGCCTGTGACAGGAAAACGACGGTCAGCACTGGCTAAAAATGAGACGCTGTTTCCTGTTTTGTACATTTGCTTGTTGCTAGTAAAAAAAACAAACAGCTATGAGAGATAAAAGGTTTGATTAGAGATTCATAGAGAGTCTGAAATAGAACTGGCTATCGGAAATCAATACATTAAGTACGACACAGTAGGATCCACCATAGTGACTGGACTGTGGGCTGAATGGTTGAATGACTTTCTTAGTCTCATTATTTAGGACTGAAAATGATTCATTTTAAATACAATTTGGACTTTTTATCGTTTGCTTGTCATGTCAGTCAAAGGAATACATCAATTTCAGAGTTGTTATTCATGTAAGTCGACACTGCGAACATCTCATCCACACATGAAAATGACATCACCACTCCCAGGTTTTTCCTTCCAGGAAGTCGTCAGAATGAGATGTGGATGAGTCAGAGGTGTGAAACCAGGCTGCTTACAGGTTCACGTGTGGTTTGTTTCAGTGTAGGTCGACACGAGCAGCTTGTGCTGCTTTTTGTGCACCGCGTTTAGATGAAGTGGAAACCACCACGCCCGTCCGACACTAACTGGTCAGGTCCTGTGGTGAGAACGTGAACATGAAAAGCTCTTAATTTGAAGAGGAAGCAACGATTAATGTCCAATAACAACAAACCAAACAAGTGTTGCTACTGCTTGTTTGTTACTGTGTGTGTGTGTGTGTGTGTGTGTGTGTGTGTGTGTGGGGGGGGGGGGGGGTGGGTAGGTAGGTAGGTAACATTTAACAGAACAATATTTTTCCAGAAAGCAGCAGTGGCAAGAAAAGAGAGGGAGTCACCGCTGCTGCCATGTTGACATCAGCAGTGGAGGCGGAATAACAACTCCTTAATGTTCAGCTTCATATGTTAAACCGACTGCAGTGATGTAGTGTGTGTGTGTGTGTGTGTGTGTGAGATGCTGGCAGCTTACTTGGCTTCCCACTGCAGCATGTTAACAGCTGATAAAGAGAGGGATGCTGCAGGAGAGGCAGAGATGTTTTCACCAAGAGGCTCCCAGAACACAGGGCTGCACGTGAACCCACTCTGTTACTGCTTCATTATTTCATCACTGTCTAAACTTATATTTTAAGCCTCCCAGCGTCCCATACCTGTTCTGGTCCAAATCTGATTGTGTGGTTGCATTTAACATTGATCTATGAAGATGCTGGTTATTCCTTTTTTGTCTCACCAGGAGACGTCTCCTCACAAACTGCATATACAGGTGTGCTCGCGCTCTCACCTTTTTACCTTGAGAAGACCATCTGTGGTCCAAACGTAGACGTCGTGTCCGTGTAGGCTTATACAAGAAGTCATGTGCGGTGTATAGCGCCGTGTCGCCCAACCCTAATGCGTCCAGGAACACGTGGGAGATGCATCATTCCTTTTATTTTATTAAAGTCAGATAAAGATGCAAAAGCATAATAACACAAAAACTGGACTGCAGCAGGACCAGGTTCCCCTCAGACTCTCAGACTGTCTTTCAGTCTGAGGTGTTTGTTTGTGTGTGCGTGCGTGCATGCGTGTGTGTGCGTGTGTGTGTGCGTTCCCAGAGATATTCAGAGATGGGTATTGGTCAGAGGAGGAAGTGAGCAGATGGAGGGCGGATGGAGGGGCAACAGGAACTGAAGGCTCAATGGTTTCCTCATGTTGTGTTGGCAACAGTCAAGATTTCACTTCCCTGTACTCACACAGCCAACAGGTGCTGTGTGTGTGTGTGTGTGTGTGTGTGTGTGTGTGTGTCACGTTTCAGTCCAGCCCTTTTATTAACATTTAAAAAATGTTCCGATTATATAATAGAAAACTGAATACCTTAAGAGTTTCCATTCAATGTTTGTTTAGACGCCTCCCTTTAATAAACAGTGACTCCGCTAACGTCTTCATGGAAAAAGCTTCAGCGGAAACGAGCAAATGAGCGACATCCCACAGCAACGGCCTTCGTATTCAGTGATGGATCGCATCGCACGTCCACCTCCCAGTCATTCATCAGGTTAGGTTGGTAAAGATTAGCCGACACAAGAGTGAGTGATTTGACCTCATCAGCCCGAATGCTGCATCGTGTCACACGACCCTCGCTGTCACGTGCACTGACGGTGAAGTCACGCTAGCGTTAGCAGTCGATGCTACTTCCAGCTGGTTCCAGCTCCCCCAGTTTGGAGGCAGTAACATTGCGTGCACACAATGTTGTGGACGAATAGAAAATCAGATGGATGATACCGACCGTTTAGCATTTTCAGTGAAGCATTTCATTTCAGTGTCCCGGAGGAGGACGCCCTCCTCGGGGACTGGCTACAAGACAACCCGGTGCATCGCTGCTCATTTTAGTGTTGATTTTTGGGGCATTTTTCATTTAGTACTAAATGGTGTGTGTGTGTGTGTGTGTGTGTGTGTG